>SSNR01000961.1:4149-20729 GCA_006937965.1 Callopanchax toddi
CTATAGACTGGTGTCTATACTGGTCCAGACTATAGACTGTTGTCTATAATGGTCCAGGCTATAGACTGGTGTCTATACTGGTCCAGACTATAGACTGGTGTCTATACTGGTCCAGACTATAGACTGCTGTCTATACTGGTCCAGACTATAGACTGCTGTCTATACTGGTCCAGACTATAGACTGTTGTCTATAATGGTCCAGGCTATAGACTGATGTCTATACTGGTCCAGACTATAGACTGTTGTCTATAATGGTCCAGACTATAGACTGCTGTCTATACTGGTCCAGACTATAGACTGGTGTCTATACTGGTCCAGACTATAGACTGCTGTCTATACTGGTCCAGACTATAGACTGGTGTCTATACTGGTCCAGACTATAGACTGCTGTCTATACTGGTCCAGACTGTAGACTGGTGTCTGTAGATAGGGTCCGATGGGGTCTAGTTGATGACTACATGCTTTATTCAGCCATCACTTCTGTCTCCAGGTGACGACCTCTATGATATCACACTGACTGATGGAGACTGCCTCCTTCAGGTGACCCTGGACCCTGGTCTGAACCGGCTGGTGGAGATGCGAGTCCTAAAGCCAGGGTCAGCTGTCTGTGACGCCTTCTTCACCCCTGCCCTAAGCGCTCAGCTCCCAGAATGCCCCAGGGCTTCTGGAGATCACAACAGGTGAGTGTGGACAGATGAGTGGCCGGTATTGTAATCAGCTGAGCTGAATGTGGCTCCGCCCCCTGCAGCTACAGACTGGTGAGCCTGCAGGTCAGAGATGGTGGTCCAGGAGACGACGAGGACAACGAGGTCAGGAGGACAAACTGGGACTCTCTGCCCTGGTTTGGATCAGCAGAGCCAACAGGTGACTGTGTGTGTGTGTGTGTTAGAGGGGCTTCCTGTCAGCTCATTGGTCTGTTGATCCTTTAGGTCCAGTGCTTCCTCTCAGAGCCAATCGGATGGCGTTTCTTCCTCTGTGGAACAATGTGGACTACAGCGGGGAGGTGTGGAGGGAAGCTCCACCCACTAATGGAGAGGTGGAGGATGAGGATGGACAGGAGGAGAGAGGTAGCACCTCCTGCAGCCAATCACAGTCAAGTTCCTGTAGGAAGTGTTAACCTGGTCACATGATTGTGTTGCCAGGACAACGCCCTGCAGTAACGGTGTCGGAGCTGCGAGACTCCTTCCTGTCAGGTCGAGGGAGTGTGGCCAAGGGCGTAATCCTGCATCAGCTGATTGTACGCATCATCAGCAAGTCTCACCTGATGTATTATGGGAAGGCGGACAGGAACTGTGAGTGTCCTTATAAGGTCAGTGAGCATGTCCAGGTGTCATTCACAGGTAAATCAGAGAAACAACTTCAAGATTTAAAAAACAACGTCAGAGTCCAGGAGGTAGACAGGTCCCAACTTCCTGGTTCATCTCAGACCAGCAGAGAGGCAGGAGACCTGGTTACCACCTGGTTAACCTAGAGGAGACCTGGTTACTGTAGAGGAGACCTGGTTAAGGAGCAGGCGGGGGGAGACTTGGGGTCTTCACACACCCCTGTTCTCTGCTTGCTGCCTGGGGCCTGGAGTGGAGCGGGCCGTCTGGTCGGGGTGCGCGGTGGTCTGCTTATCCCCACTTCAGTAAGGGAGGGACCATCTTCTGGATCTCAGGGCCGGCTTCACCCTCAGGGCGCTGGTCCCTGGTCCTGAACATAGAGAGTGCATGGGGAGCGAGAGTGGGTGTACAGCGTCTATTGTGTGTCTTGGTGTGTTTGCAGGAATGTGTGTGTGCACGCATGAGGGAGGGAGAGTGATTGTGTCTGTGTGTGACTGTTTTTCTGTCAGGTTTCGTCCCCCCCCCCCTCTCTCTGTGACATGCTAGACCCTCCTCAGCAGAGACTATCCTCCCTGGCTGCGCCTCGGCATTGGTGGTGCCTTTCTCCAGTGGCGTATTGGGGTGTCTCGGGGTCTGGGGCTGGGTGCTGGGGGCGTCTGCCTGCTCTTCTTCCTGTGGCGGCCTGGTGGGATCTGGGCCCCCGGGGGTGGTCGGGCCTCTGCTGGGGCCGGTTCGCTCCTGGGTCTCGGGTCTCTGGTTCCGACTAGATCTACCCTGGATGGCCGGCTGCAGGCGGTGCCTGTGAGCTCCTAGCCGCGGCCCCCCAGGGGCTCTAGCGCGGCGACTGCCGGGGGCCCACGTGGGGTGAGCCTCTGCGCCCTCTGGGGGAGAGTTTAGCGACTGCCCTGACGGCGGTCTCCCTGGGGTGTCCGTGCCCTGGGTGGCCTCTGGACGTCTGGGGCCTGGACCTCCTCCGCGTCCTCCGTGGGCCTTGGGGGCGGGTCTGTGGCTCCTCGAACTTATTATTGAATGTTTCAATAGAGAAACCTTACATAAACAAGCGCGCATATATACACACAGGTGATCACAAGGTGCTCACATAAAGACGACTCAGGTGTTTTCAGACACATTGACTGGGGCTGTGGTTGGCACTGAACTCTCTTGAACTGGTGTATACGTATACATTTGAAGAATATCACAACTGTTGTGTATTCATATGCTGTTTGTTGCTGTTGTATCTTTTCTCCTGTTTTGTTTGTTTGTGCTTTATTTACAGGTCTAGAAGTGGACTCTTCACGTCTCTTGTTCTCTTCTTTTTCTGTTTACTTTCTCCCCCATCCCTCTTTCTGTACCCTTCCCTTCACTTTCAGGCTCCGTGTCCAATCAACCATAAAAACATTCTAATAAAGATTTTGGGGGTTATATTTAAACAAAAATCAGGAGGAGTTTTATAGCAGTGGCTGTAACCTCTCACCTTGTTTTTGGCACTCAGACATTATTCTGTTTGCTCCACAGCCGGACAGGACACGGGGTTAAAAAAAACAAAACAAAAAAAATCTAGAGGAGACCTGGTTAACCTAGAGGAGACCTGGTTAACCTAAAGGAGACCTGGTTAACCTAGAGGAGACCTGGTTAACCTAAAGGAGACCTGGTTAATCTAGAGGAAACCTGGTTAAACTAAAGGAGACCTGGTTAATCTAGAGGAAACCTGGTTAAACTAAAGTAGACCTGGTTAACCTAAAGGAGACCTGGTTAATCTAGAGGAAACCTGGTTAACCTAAAGGAGACCTGGTTAATCTAGAGCAAACCTGGTTAACCTAAAGGAGACCTGGTTAATCTAGAGGAAACCTGGTTAACCTAAAGGAGACCTGGTTAACCTAGAGGAGACCTGGTTAAACTAGAGGAGACCTGGTTAATCTAGAGGAGACCTGGATAACCTATAGGAGACCTGGTTAACCTAGAGGAGACCTGGTTAACCTAGAGGAGACCTGGTTAACCTAGAGGAGACCTGGTTAACCTAGAGGAGACCTGGTTAACCTAGAGGAGACCTGGTTAATCTAGAGGAAACCTGGTTAACCTAAAGGAGACCTGGTTAACCTAAAGGAGACCTGGTTAACCTAAAGGAGACCTGGTTAACCTAGAGGAGACCTGGTTAACCTAAAGGAGACCTGGTTACTGTAGAGGAGACCTGGTTAATCTAGAGGAGACCTGGTTAACCTAAAGGAGACCTGGTTAACCTAGAGGAGACCTGGTTACTGTAGAGGAGACCTGTTACTGTAGAGGAGACCTGGTTAACCTAGAGGAGACCTGGTTAACCTAGAGGAGACCTGGTTAAACTAGAGGAGACCTGGTTAATCTAGAGGAGACCTGGTTAACCTAAAGGAGACCTGGTTAACCTAAAGGAGACCTGGTTAACCTAGAGGAGACCTGGTTAACCTAGAGGAGACCTGGTTAACCTAAAGGAGACCTGGTTAACCTAGAGGAGACCTGGTTAATCTAAAGGAGACCTGGTTAACCTAGAGGAGACCTGGTTAACCTAGAGGAGACCTGGTTAACCTAGATGAGACCTGGTCACTGAGAGTCACTGGGAAAAGCACTTTTTGATGCATAAATTTGATCTTTGAAATTTTTTTGAAATTATTATTAAATCTTGTCCCGTCTCGTGAACTTGTGTCTCGTCTTGTCTCGTCTCGTGAGTTTTGGATCTTGTTACACCCCTAATTTTAAATCAATTGACAAAAAACTTTCTTTCATTTTTATTTAAGATATGTGATGACCAAGCAATATAGATTTTTGTCTTTTAACTACATATGCTCATTAAATCATCTGGCTAGCAGGAAATGCCATCTACTGGAAGTAGTAATAAGGAAAAAAACAGTTGATATAGAAACTATATTGCACACAAACCAACAAACAATTCACCTAAAACCTAAAGTACAGTCAGGAAAATGAAGTCAGGAAATGAATTTATTTAAATTTTATGTTTTCCTAAAATCCACTGTACTCGCAGTGAAAACTCGGTAGGCTCGTCTGACTTTCTCCTCTTCCTGTGTGTCTCTCTTCACTTCCTGTATGTCTCTCTTCACTTCCTGTGTTTCTCTCTTCACTTCCTGTATGTCTCTCTTCACTTCCTGTATGTCTCTCTTCACTTCCTGTGTGTCTCTCTTCACTTCTTGTATGTCTCTCTTCACTTCCTGTGTGTCTCTCTCCATTTCCTGTATATCTCTCTTCACTTCTTGTATATCTCTCTTCACTTCCTGTGTGTCTCTCTTCACTTCCTGTGTGTCTCTCTTCACTTCCTGTGTGTCTCTCTCCCTTTCCTGTATCTCTCTCTTCACTTCTTGTATATCTCTCTTCACTTCCTGTATGTCTCTCTTCACTTCCTGTGTGTCTCTCTTCACTTCCTGTGTGTCTCTCTTCACTTCCTGTGTGTCTCTCTCCATTTCCTGTGTGTCTCTCTTCACTTCTTGTATATCTCTCTTCACTTCCTGTATGTCTCTCTTCACTTCCTGTGTGTCTCTCTTCACTTCCTGTGTGTCTCTCTTCACTTCCTGTATATCTCTCTTCACTTCCTGTGTGTCTCTCTTCACTTCCTGTGTGTCTCTCTCCATTTCCTGTATATCTCTCTTCACTTCCTGTATATCTCTCTTCGCTTCCTGTATGTCTCTCTTCACTTCCTGTGTGTCTCTCTTCACTTCCTGTGTGTCTCTCTTCACTTCTTGTGTGTCTCTCTTCACTTCCTGTATATCTCTCTTCACTTCCTGTGTGTCTCTCTTCACTTCCTGTGTGTCTCTCTTCACTTCCTGTATGTCTCTCTTCACTTCCTGTATGTCTCTCTTCACTTCCTGTATGTCTCTCTTCACTTCCTATGTGTCTCTCTTCACTTCCTGTATGTCTCTCTTCACTTCCTGTGTGTCTCTCTTCACTTCCTATGTGTCTCTCTTCACTTCCCGTGTGTCTCTCTTCACTTCCTGTGTGTCTCTCTTCACTTCCTGTGTGTCTCTCTTCACTTCCTGTGTGTCTCTCTCCATATCATGTATATATCTCTCTTCACTTCCTGGGTGTCTCTCTCCATTTCCTGTATATATCTCTCTTCACTTCCTGTATATCTCTCTTCACTTCCTGTGTGTCTCTCTTCACTTCCTGTGTGTCTCTCTTCACTTCCTATGTGTCTCTCTTCACTTCCTATGTGTCTCTCTTCACTTCTTGTATATCTCTCTTCACTTCCTATGTGTCTCTCTTCACTTCCTGTGTGTCTCTCTTCACTTCCTGTATATCTCTCTTCACTTCCTATGTGTCTCTCTTCACTTCCTGTGTGTCTCTCTGCACTTCCTGTGCGTCTCTCTCCATTTCCTGTATATCTCTCTTCACTTCCTGTGTGTCTCTCTTCACTTCCTGTATATCTCTCTACACTTCCTATGTGTCTCTCTTCACTTCCTGTATATCTCTCTACACTTCCTGTGTGTCTCTCTTCACTTCCTGTATATCTCTCTTCACTTCCTATGTGTCTCTCTTCACTTCCTGTATATCTCTCTTCACCACCTGTATGTCTCTCTTCACTTCCCGTGTGTCTCTCTTCACTTCCTGTGTGTCTCTCTTCACTTCCTGTGTGTCTCTTTTCACTTCCTGTGTGTCTCTCTCCATTTCCTGTATATCTCTCTTCACTTCCTGTATGTCTCTCTTCACTTCCTATGTGTCTCTCTTCACTTCTTGTATATCTCTCTTCACTTCCTATGTGTCTCTCTTCACTTCCTGTGTGTCTCTCTTCACTTCCTATGTGTCTCTCTTCACTTCTTGTATATCTCTCTTCACTTCCTATGTGTCTCTCTTCACTTCCTGTGTGTCTCTCTTCACTTCCTATATGTCTCTCTTCACTTCCCGTGTGTCTCTCTTCACTTCCTGTGTGTCTCTCTTCACTTCCTGTATGTCTCTCTTCACTTCCTGTGTGTCTCTCTTCACTTCCTATGTGTCTCTCTTCACTTCCTGTGTGTCTCTCTTCACTTCCTTTGTGTCTCTCTTCACTTCTTGTATATCTCTCTTCACTTCCTATGTGTCTCTCTTCACTTTCTGTATATCTCTCTTCACTTCCTATGTGTCTCTCTTCACTTCCTGTATATCTCTCTTCACCACCTGTATGTCTCTCTTCACCACCTGTATGTCTCTCTTCACTTCCCGTGTGTCTCTCTTCACTTCCTGTGTGTCTCTCTTCACTTCCTGTGTGTCTCTTTTCACTTCCTGTGTGTCTCTCTCCACTTCCTGTATATCTCTCTTCACTTCCTGTATGTCTCTCTTCACTTCCTGTATGTCTCTCTACACTTCCTATGTGTCTCTCTTCACTTCCTGTGTGTCTCTCTACACTTCCTGTATATCTCTCTTCACTTCCTGTGTGTCTCTCTTCACTTCCTGTGTGTCTCTCTTCACTTCCTATGTGTCTCTCTTCACTTCCTGTGTGTCTCTCTTCACTTCCTATGTGTCTCTCTTCACTTCCTGTGTGTCTCTCTACACTTCCTGTATATCTCTCTACACTTCCTGGGTGTCTCTCTCCATTTCCTGCATGTGTCTGTGTGTGTTCAGGCATTGCTACAGGTGAGAGACTGCACAGGAAGTGTGTGTGTGGTGTTGTGGAACAGTGTGTGTGTTAAGTGGTATCGGTGTCTGAAGCCTGGTGATGTCATCAGTCTGAGACGCTATCGAGTAAAACAGCACTACCAGGCTGAGGTGGAGAACATAGGTAAGTGTACACACACAAACACACACACACACACACACACACACACACACACACACACACACACACACACACAGGAAGGTGTTCTCAGCAGTTGGTTAATAATGTAAACTAGAAAAGTCTCTGAATAAACTTTGAGAGGGCGTGCTACCTGCAGCATCAGTGAAATCAAAATGGTTCCTCAATATTTTAGAGTATAAAGTCCCATGACTATTTTAAACCAAGAATAAAGTTTCTCGGTTAAAGTATGTTGAAATGGCAGGCTCTCAAACATCAATAAGTTTTTGCTGAAATTCAAAGGGCCAATCCGTTTTTGCGCCATTTCTGCCGTAGTCTTTTGTGAATAACTTTGTGATAGTTATTCGAAATGCTATGGGAATTTCAACCATGCATCACATGAATGAGTTGGTCGATTTGATATATAAGTTGTATAGGTTCCCCCTCTCATTAGCATCCAAAATGTCCAAAAACCCAATTTCATGCTAACATGCTAATGTTGGGATTGACCTGTCCCCATGCCAAAAGTGTAAAAATGTTATCATTAGCATGCTAACATGCAAAAGTTAGCATTAGAATGTTAGCATGCTAATGCTAATATTAACATTAACAAACAAACATGCTAACATGTTATACTATAGCAAGAATGTTAGCACACTAATGCTATTTGACCTCAGTGATGAACTATCAGCTCCATTTATTTTAATATAGGTTGTGGTTTGGGTGTTATCCTGTTTAATGATTCTGATCCTAGTTCTCATATGGTTCTGGTTCTGGGACCTGTCAGTCTATTATGTGATTCTACTCCTGGTCCTGTTTCTGTGTCTTGTCCCAGTTCTAGTTCTGGTATCTGTTTGTACCTGCAGCTCAAACAGCAAAGAAACCTGTCAATCATCATTATTCCACTGCACCAAATATCAGCCAATCAGAATCAAAGGAAATCTGAGACACTGCACCAAATTTCATCCAATCAGAATCCTTGCTGCACATTGCCTGCTGACAGATCTCACACCTGTTCTTAATGAGACCTAAATGCCAGATTAAAATAGAAAACCATTCTGCTCAAACAACATGTTCCCATTGGAAAAGTATATGACCGATTTGAAAAATTTAAATACTGTTAGAAGCAGGAGGCTTTAATAGTCACTAGTCCTGAATTTCATGTGTGTCCTATGTTTTTTGACCAAATAATCATGAGTTGATTCCAGAAGATTTGAAATAGTAAAAGACTTGAAATCTAGCTGAAATAAAATGGAAAAGAGACCTTTTTTCGTGACTCCTCTCAACCTTACTGACAACTTGTGAACAAACCGTAGGTCACAGAGACATGAGAATCACTTCACCGGAAAGTAGACAAAAATCCCCAGTCGTAGAGGTCAAATTTATGACTGTAGTCCAAACGATGTAGGAAATATTCAATGTTGTTCGTCATGAAAACGTTTTAATTTCTGCCGACTCACCCTCTAAGGTCACATGACCCAGAGTGAAGCAGTCTGAGAATAGTATTTCAGTCACAAACAACGTCGTCTGTCTCCCAAACCGTTTGGAGTACAGCCATGATTTTTAGCTCATTTGGTAGCTTTTTTTGTCTGCTTCATTTAATCCCGAGTCACTTTTCTCTAGGACCTACGGTTTTCTCAGAAATGGCCCTCAAAGGTCCAGAACCCCCCCTCAAATCCTGTCAATTTACATGTAAAAGGAGAGGATTTTTTTCGGTCAGACTCTGATTTCTTTATCAAACTTCTCTCGCGATTTTAGGAAAACAATAAAAGCTATCGACACAATTCCTCCAAATGTTAGAGTCCAAAGTCTTGTGACCCATTTAAACTTTGAATGGAGTCTCTAGGTGATTGTGTGTCCACACAGTAGTCTTGGGAAGAGGGGTGGGTTTTGGCGGTTATTGCCGATCCCAATGGGACTTTGAAAGGGGTTATGTGGCGTGTTTTTTTGCGAATTATGTCACCATGGTAACTCTGAATTCTTATAAAAGTAAAAGTACACATCACGGGACCGAGCTGGTCGTTCTGATATATCATGCAACCCTCCATGCGGGCCGCATTACAGTTGACGAAAGAGGAATAAAACAATCAAACAAACAAACTAGACATTGCTTTAGAGGTGGAGAATAATAGAGATGATGTCATTGTTTATATCCCTGACCAGCTGTGGTCCAGATGTTTGTTTCTGCTGTTTCTTCAGAGATCAGTGTCAATAGTAGGAATCCTGCTGCTCAGATTGCTATCCTCCCAGAATCCTCGGTTTCACCTGAGCACCTCCCAGCTACACCCACCTACAGCTTCTACAGCAGGTAAAACCCCAGAACTGGGTTGTTCTGGTTCTGGTTTTAGTTCTGGACCTGGTCTTGCTTCCAGTCCTAGTTCTAGGCCATGTTCTGACCTGTATCTCTGACAGGAAGTACTGGCCCCCTGGCTGCGGGGGACACCAGGGATTTTGGGCCCCATGAAAAAATTTCAAATTAAGCCCAGTGGTGGCTCGTCCATAGGGATTAGGAACATTTTGACATCCTCCAATCCTTTCCCCCCTTTACAGCGCCCCTGGCAACAGCCTCTGTGATGTCATCGGTCTGCTGACATTCTCAGGACGACCAGAGCGAATCAGGAGTAGAGGTGAGCACTGTTGCTATGGCAATCAGATATTAGAGTCACTACATTAGTATGATTATAGTATACATGAGTATCATTGTAGTATACACGGGTATCATTATAGTATACATGAGAATCATTATAGTATACACGGGTATCATTATAGTATACACGAGTATCATTATAGTATACATGAATATCATTATAGTATACATGAGTATCATTATAGTATACATGAGAATCATTATAGTATACATGAGTATCATTATAGTATACACGGGTATCATTATAGTATACATGAGAATCATTATAGTATACACGGGTATCATTATAGTATACACGAGTATCATTATAGTATACGCGAGTATCTTTATAGTATACATTAGTGTCATTATAGTATACACGAGTATCATTATAGTATACATTAGTATCATTATAGTATACATGAGTATCATTATAGTATACATTAGTATCATTATAGTATACATTAGTATCATTATAGTATACACGAGTATCATTATAGTATACATGAGTGTCATTATAGTATACATGAGTATCATTATAGTATACATTAGTATCATTATAGTATACACGAGTATCATTATAGTATGCATAAGAATCATTATAGTATACATTAGTATCATTATAGTATACATGAGTGTCATTATAGTATACATGAGTATCATTATAGTATACATTAGTATCATTATAGTATACATGAGTATCATTATAGTATACATTAGTATCATTATAGTATACATTAGTATCATTATAGTATACACGAGTATCATTATAGTATACATGAGTGTCATTATAGTATACATGAGTATCATTATAGTATACATTAGTATCATTATAGTATACACGAGTATCATTATAGTATGCATAAGAATCATTATAGTATACATTAGTATCATTATAGTATACATGAGTGTCATTATAGTATACATGAGTATCATTATAGTATACATTAGTATCATTATAGTATACATGAGTATCATTATAGTATACATTAGTATCATTATAGTATACATTAGTATCATTATAGTATACACGAGTATCATTATAGTATGCATAAGAATCATTATAGTATACATTAGTATCATTATAGTATACATTAGTATCATTATAGTATACATGAGTATCATTATAGTATACATTAGTATCATTATAGTATACATTAGTATCATTATAGCATACATGAGTATCATTATAGTATACATTAGTATCATTATAGTATACATGAGTATCATTATAGTATACATTAGTATCATTATAGTATACATTAGTATCATTATAGTATACATGAGTATCATTATAATATACATTAGTATCATTATAGTATACATGAGTATCTTTATAGTATACATTAGTGTCATTATAGTATACACGAGTATCACTATAGTTTACATTAGTATCATTATAGTATACATGAGTGTCATTATAGTATACATTAGTATCATTATAGTATACATGAGTGTCATTATAGTATACACAAGTATCATTAAAGTATACATTAGTATCATTATAGTATACATGAGTATCATTATAGTATACACGAGTATCATTATAGTATACACGAGTGTCATTATAGTATACATTAGTATCATTATAGTATACATTAGTATCATTATAGTATACATGAGTGTCATTATAGTATACACAAGTATCATTATAGTATACATTAGTATCATTATAGTATACATGAGTGTCATTATAGTATACACAAGTATCATTACAGTATACATGAGTATCATTATAGTATACATGAGTATCATTATAGTATACATGAGTATCATTATGGTATACATTAGTATCATTATACTATACATGAGTATCATTATAGTATACATGAGTGTCATTATAGTATACATTAGTATCATTATAGTATACGTTAGTATCATTATAGTATACATTAGTATCATTATAGTATACATGAGTATCATTATAGTATACATGAGTACCATAATAGTATACATGAGTGTCATTATAGTATACATTAATTTCATTATAGTATACACGAGTGTCATTATAGTATACACGAGTATCATTATAGTATACATGAGTATCATTATAGTATACATGACTATCATTATAGTATACATTAGTATCATTATAGTATACATGAGTATCATTCTAGTATACTGAAGTATCATTATGTAATACATTAATATCATTGTAGTATCCATTAGTATCATTATACTATACATGAGTATCATTATAGTATACATGAGTGTCATTATAGTATACATTAGTATCATTATAGTATACGTTAGTATCATTATAGTATACGTTAGTATCATTCTAGTATACATTAGTATCATTCTAGTATACTGAAGTATCATTATGTAATACATTAATATCATTGTAGTATACATTAGTATCATTGTAGTATACATTAGTATCATTATAGTATACATTAGTATCATTATAGTATACACGAGTATCATTATAGTATGCATAAGAATCATTATAGTATACATTAGTATCATTATAGTATACATTAGTATCATTATAGTATACATTAGTATCATTATAGTATACATGAGTATCATTATAGTATACATTAGTATCATTATAGTATACATGAGTATCTTTATAGTATACATTAGTGTCATTATAGTATACACGAGTATCACTATAGTATACATTAGTATCATTATAGTATACATGAGTGTCATTATAGTATACATTAGTATCATTATAGTATACATGAGTGTCATGATAGTATACACAAGTATCATTAAAGTATACATTAGTATCATTATAGTATACATGAGTATCATTATAGTATACACGAGTATCATTATAGTATACACGAGTGTCATTATAGTATACATTAGTATCATTATAGTATACATTAGTATCATTATAGTATACATGAGTGTCATTATAGTATACACAAGTATCATTATAGTATACATTAGTATCATTATAGTATACATGAGTGTCATTATAGTATACACAAGTATCATTACAGTATACATGAGTATCATTAGAGTATACATGAGTATCATTATACTATACATGAGTATCATTATAGTATACATGAGTGTCATTATAGTATATATTAGTATCATTATAGTATACGTTAGTATCATTATAGTATACATTAGTATCATTATAGTATACATGAGTATCATTATAGTATACATGAGTACCATAATAGTATACATGAGTGTCATTATAGTATACATTAATTTCATTATAGTATACACGAGTGTCATTATAGTATACACGAGTATCATTATAGTATACATGAGTATCATTATAGTATACATGACTATCATTATAGTATACATTAGTATCATTATAGTATACATGAGTATCATTCTAGTATACTGAAGTATCATTATGTAATACATTAATATCATTGTAGTATCCATTAGTATCATTATACTATACATGAGTATAATTATAGTATACATGAGTGTCATTATAGTATACATTAGTATCATTATA
Source organism: Callopanchax toddi (assembly GCA_006937965.1). Classification (NCBI taxonomy): domain Eukaryota; kingdom Metazoa; phylum Chordata; class Actinopteri; order Cyprinodontiformes; family Nothobranchiidae; genus Callopanchax; species Callopanchax toddi. The sequence continues at coordinate 17,262 of SSNR01000961.1, forward strand.
GTATACGTTAGTATCATTATAGTATACGTTAGTATCATTCTAGTATACATTAGTATCATTCTAGTATACTGAAGTATCATTATGTAATACATTAATATCATTGTAGTATACATTAGTATCATTGTAGTATACATTAGTATCATTCTAGTATACTGAAGTATCATTATGTAATACATTAATATCATTGTAGTATCCATTAGTGTCATTGTAGTATACATTAGTATCATTGTAGTATACATTAGTATCATTATGTAATATATTAGTATTGTAGTATACATTAGTATCATTGTAATATACATCAGTATCATTGTAGTATACATTAGCATCATTGTAGTATACATTAGTATCATTGTAATATACATTAGCATCATTGTAGTGTACATTATTGTCATTGTAGTATACATTAGTGTCGTTGTAGTATACATTAGTATCATTGTAGTATACATTAGTATCATTATGTAATATATTAGTATTGTAGTATACATTAGTATCATTGTAATATACATTAGTATCATTGTAGTATACATTAGTATCATTGTAGTATACATTAGCATCATTGTAGTATACATTAGTATCATTGTAGTATACATTAGCATCATTGTAGTATCCATTAGTATCATTGTAGTATACATTAGTATCATTGTAGTATATTACTGTCATTGTAGTATACATTAGTATCATTGTAGTATACATTAGTATCATTGTAGTATACATTAGCATCATTGTAGTATACATTAGCATCATTGTAGTATACATTAGCATCATTGTAGTATACATTATCATCATTATAGTATACATGAGTATCATTATAGTATACACGAGTATCATTATAGTATACACGAGTGTCATTATAGTATACATTAGTATCATTATAGTATACATTAGTATCATTATAGTATACATGAGTGTCATTATAGTATACACAAGTATCATTATAGTATACATTAGTATCATTATAGTATACATGAGTGTCATTATAGTATACACAAGTATCATTACAGTATACATGAGTATCATTATAGTATACATGAGTATCATTATAGTATACATGAGTATCATTATGGTATACATTAGTATCATTAAACTATACATGAGTATCATTATAGTATACATGAGTGTCATTATAGTATACATTAGTATCATTATAGTATACGTTAGTATCATTATAGTATACATTAGTATCATTATAGTATACATGAGTATCATTATAGTATACATGAGTACCATAATAGTATACATGAGTGTCATTATAGTATACATTAATTTCATTATAGTATACACGAGTGTCATTATAGTATACACGAGTATCATTATAGTATACATGAGTATCATTATAGTATACATGACTATCATTATAGTATACATTAGTATCATTATAGTATACATGAGTATCATTCTAGTATACTGAAGTATCATTATGTAATACATTAATATCATTGTAGTATCCATTAGTATCATTATACTATACATGAGTATCATTATAGTATACATGAGTGTCATTATAGTATACATTAGTATCATTATAGTATACGTTAGTATCATTATAGTATACGTTAGTATCATTCTAGTATACATTAGTATCATTCTAGTATACTGAAGTATCATTATGTAATACATTAATATCATTGTAGTATACATTAGTATCATTGTAGTATACATTAGTATCATTATAGTATACATTAGTATCATTATAGTATACACGAGTATCATTATAGTATGCATAAGAATCATTATAGTATACATTAGTATCATTATAGTATACATTAGTATCATTATAGTATACATGAGTATCATTATAGTATACATTAGTATCATTATAGTATACATTAGTATCATTGTAGTATACATTAATATCATTGTAGTATACATTAGTATCATTGTAGTATACATTAGTATCATTATAATATACATTAGTATCATTGTAGTATACATTAGCATCATTGTAGTATAATTAGTATCATTGTAGTATACATTAGCATCATTGTAGTATACATTAGTGTCATTGTAGTATACATTAGGATCATTGTAGTATACATTAGCATCATTGTAGTATACATTAGTGTCATTGTAGTATACATTAGTGTCATTGTAGTATACATTAGTATCATTGTAGTATACATTAGCATCATTGTAGTATACATTAGTGTCATTGTAGTATACATTAGTATCATTGTAGTATACATTAGTGTCATTGTAGTATACATTAGCATCATTGTAGTATACATTAGTATCATTGTAGTATACATTTGTATCATTGTACTATACATTAGTGTCATTGTAGTATACATTAGTATCATTGTAGTATACATTAGTATCATTATAGTATACATTAGTATCATTGTAGTATACATTAGTATCATTGTAGTATACATTAGTATCATTGTAGTATACATTAGTATCATTGTAGTATACATTAGTATCATTGTAGTATACATTAGTATCATTGTAGTATACATTAGTATCATTGTAGTATACATTAGTGTCATTGTAGTATACATTAGTATCATTGTAGTATACATTAGTATCATTGTAGTATACATTAGTGTCATTGTAGTATACATTAGTGTCATTGTAGTATACATTAGTATCATTATGTAATATATTAGTATTGTAGTATACATTAGTATCATTGTAGTATACATTAGTATCATTGTAGTATACATTTGCATCATTGTAGTATACATTAGTATCATTGTAGTATACATTAGCATCATTGTAGTATACATTAGTATCATTGTAGTATACATTAGTATCATTGTAGTATACATTAGCATCATTGTAGTATACATTAGTATCATTGTAGTATACATTAGTATCATTGTAGTATACATTAGTATCATTGTAGTATACATTAGCATCATTGTAGTATAATTAGTATCATTATAATATACATTAGTGTCATTGTAGTATACATTAGCATCATTGTAGTATACATTAGTATCATTGTAGTATACATTAGCATCATTGTAGTATACATTAGTATCATTGTAGTATACATTAGTATCATTGTAGTATACATTAGTGTCATTGTAGTATACATTAGTGTCATTGTAGTATACATTAGTATCATTGTAGTATACATTAGCATCATTGTAGTATACATTAGTATCATTGTAGTATACATTAGCATCATTGTAGTATACATTAGCGTCATTGTAGTATACATTAGCATCATTGTAGTATACATTAGTATCATTGTAGTATACATTAGTATCATTGTAGTATACATTAGCATCATTGTAGTATACATTAGTGATATTGTAGTATACATTAGTGTCATTGTAGTATACATTAGTGTCATTGTAGTATACATTAGTATCATTGTAGTATACATTATTGTAGTATACATTAGCATTGTAGTATACATTAGTTCATTGTAGTATACATTAGTTCATTGTAGTATACATTAGATATAGTATACATTGATCATTGTAGTATACATTAGAGTATAATTGTTACATTAGTATC
>SSNR01000962.1:764-18409 GCA_006937965.1 Callopanchax toddi
CGGGGGGGGGGGGGATGGTTGCTGCTGTCAGAACCATCTGAGCTCATTGGTGGTTGATAATAATAATAATAATAATAATAGTAATAATAATAATAATAATAATAGTTTATCCTTTATTGATCCTCTTGGGGAAATTCATCTCTGCATTTGACCCATCCTCATTGTTCCAGGAGCGGTATAAAGTTATCAGATGAATTTGGTCCAATCAAACATTTTTAACACTAAAACAAATGAATCAGGACTGCAGCTGTTTTCTAAGGCTCACTCTGTTTTAATAGTTTTTCCTGTAGAAACCTTCTCATCTCCTGACAGTAAAGGATTACATTTAGTTTACAGGTGACCTGATTAAAGCATCATATCTCTTTTTTACCACATCAAATAATTTCAAACTGATGTTTTCACCTGTCAAAAAGTGACTGTAGCATCCAGTTGATCTGTAATGGATTCAATCTGCCTTGTTTCATTCTCCATGTTACATCATGCAGGACTCTGTCATGTTTTTAGTAAAACTTTTGGGTGTATTTAAACATTAGTAATAAAGGTCGACCTGATAAAGTCACTGACAGATCAATGTGTTTTAGTGTTGATATTGTTTGATTTGTTACATTTTAAGTCATCAGTTATGCTGAGAAACACAGCTGTGACGCGCGCTCTCATTATGACGACATGCACGAGCAGCTGCTCCTCAGCGGTCTGACAGGTGATCAGAATAACGTAGTGGCGGTTCTAGAAAAACATTAGAGGGGGGCCAGGCTGGGGCTAGCTGCTTTTTTAAAGGGGTACATTCTAAAACACTAAGCACTTAACATGGGGCCACATGGAGGCCAAGCTTGTTGTCAGGGGGGCACTGGCCCCCCCCTCTAGATCCGCCCCTGGAATAACGGACCTTCAGTCAAAGAGAGGAGACACTGGAGACAAAACCCAGTGAGCCTCTCAAACCGTTAAAAACCAGTGATGCTGAGGGGGTTTACTCTGACTTTTTTTCTTTTTTTTTGCCAAATGCGCGTCACGCAGGAACAAAGCGACATGATGATGACCCAACCCAGTGTCCGTGAGCCGCTGATCTGGTTTTATGGACCGGTCAGATCAAAGTATGAATTTAAAAATGTTGGGATGTTGCTGCTCCACCAGGAAACAGAGCCAGTCCAGGACTGGTTCTCCTGACCGGTGGCAGCGGGGCCGCGACCGCTTGTCTCCCCCTCCTCCTCCTCGCCGAACCAAGTCGAACCACAGACCAGGTTCAGGTCGGGGGAGGAGGCGTGCCGGTGCCGAGCGGGCCGCGGTAGCGTCTCACAGCGCGCCGCGCGTCTCCCCAAAGCGCACACCCTGGACCAGGTCCAAGTCTTGGATTTGCTGCGTGATCTGACTCCAAACAGAACCGGAGTCTGCCATTTGGTGATGGCTGGCACAGACGCGTGATAATGGGATATTATTAGCAGATAATAATTAGTTTTCAATAAATATTTTTTAAACCAATAGGTGAATTTGAATAATTTCCCGCGGCACACCTGACGATCTCTCACGGTGCACTAATGTGCCGCGGAACAGCGGTTGAAAACCACTGGTTTAGATTATTGCAATGCCCTGCTTTCTGGTCTCTGTCCAGCCTTCAGCTGCTACAGAACTCTGCTGCCCGTGTGCTGACCAAGACCAGGAAGCAGGAGCATATTACACCAGTTTTAAAATCACTGCATTGGCTCCCAGTGTGCTTTAGGATTGATTTAAGATTCTTTTACTGGTTTTTAAATGTCTTAATGGTCTTGGGCCTTCTTATCTTACAGAACTGCTTTTAACTTATGAACCTTCGCGGACCCTCAGGTCCTCCGGCACCGGTCTGTTAACAATCCCCAGAGTCCGAACACAGACCTATGGAGCGGCCTCTTTCCAGTACTATGGCCCCGTCTGTGGAGCGGTCTGCTGGAGCTCCTGAGGGCCGCGGAGAGCGTTGATGTTTTTAAGAACAGGCTCAAGACCACATCTCTTAACCTGGTTCTTCTGGGCTCAGTCCAGGGTTATTTAGTCACTTTGATTGTTATGTTGGTATCTTAAAGTGTGTGTGTGTGTGTGTGGGGGGGTGACACAGTTTTTATTTTTATGGAATTGTTTTATTTTTGTTTTAAATCTGTAGAGCCGTTTGAGCTGCCCCAGGCATGAATAGTGCGTTATAAATAAAAGTTGATTGATTGATTGATCATCTCAGAACCACCTTCACTACTTGTTGTTTCCTCCTCTTTCTCCTCCCTGCTGCTCCTCCTTCTCTTCTCCTCCTCCTGACTTTTATTTTCTCGTCCTCCTCACATCTGAGACTTCCTGCTGTTTCCTCCACAACTAATTCCAGAGACAGAGGCTGTGTCTGAATCCAGGGGTAGGACGCTTCTGAGGACGTGGACTTGCTGGTCTACCTAGGTTGGGTCCTTGCTCGACCGCTAAGACCGGAAATAAGCGGCTCTGAATTCAGACGGTCTAGCCTCATACTCATCCCCGCCCCTCAGTCCAGTCGCTTAGCAACCGTGACAGCACCGACAGACAGGCTAAAGCTAATAAAATGGATCTAAAGAAACACTCGAAGCTCTTTTATGGTGACTTATTTTCTAAACTTTCATTTAAAACATTCAAGCTAGCTTACATTGATTTCTTGTCTTAAATTACATGAAAAATAAAACATTCAACCTCTTTTGTGGAGATTTTTATTATTAAACTTCATATAAAGATAAGCAAAACATTCCTAAACACAAGCTTTTTATCATCTTTTGAGAAACTGACATTTAAAACTGGACTGCTCTCTGGTGTTTTCTGCTACTGCTGCAAAATTGAACCAGTAGAATCCAACTGTGTCCTGTGTTGTAAATTCAATAAAGTTGGGAAAAAAAAGTAGAATCCAACGGCCGGCACGCAAAGCATCCTGGGATAGCCTTGGTCAGCGAGGATACACCAGACCCATCCTCGGAATTGGGGTGGAGCGAGGACGCATTTGAGGACGCATGGATGAGTATCCTTAGAATTCGGACAGCACTCGTCGCGGCGCTGTGACGTCATCGGCCTCGAAATGCGTCCTCAGAAGCGTCCTACCCCTGAATTCAGACACAGCCTGTGACTGATGATCAGATCAGTCACAACTAATCAAACACACATTCATTCAACTCTTCAGGAACACTGGGCCTTTTTCTACTTCCTTTTCCTTTCAAAATAAAAGTCCAATAAACAGTAATTAGAGTTCTGTTCTCCTCTCTATGGATACATAAACATCAACATTTCAGCTGCTCGTTACCATCAAACTGACCTGTAGGTCACCTTTACAACATCTAATGTTGATGGTTTTTATTTGTTCATTTTCTCTCAGAAATCAACAGTTTAATTCTATCATTTTCACGGCGGGCTACACAGACGCCTGAGAACAACGTCCCTCTGATGTTTGGACTCCAGGTTGGACCTTTGGAGGAAAAGGATCAGATTTCTTCACAAACAGCTGAAACATTGAAATGTTTTTGGTTTTGTGTCAGAAAAATCCCTAAAATGAGCTCCAATGTAAAAAGTTCAGTTTAAATCAAAACAAAGAGTCATTTAACTCACACTAGTGTCTCCAGTCTACAGTTTGGACTCTCCAGTCCAGCACACAGAATCTTCACTCCTGAATCCTCCAGGGGGGTCCAGCTCAGGTCCAGGCGAGTCAGATGGGAGGAGTTGGACTTGAGAACTGAGGCCACGACTTCACAGTGAGTCTCTGAGAGTTCACAGCGATAGAGTCTGTCAGGAAAGATTAAAACAGATGATTGGATGATGAAAAGGACAACTTCTACTCCCATCTGAAGAGAAACCAGTTGAACTGGTCCTGTTGGACTTTTGTCTTCTCTTCAGTGGTTCAGCTCCTCTGATCTGTTTGATCTGATGAAATCTTTCTCATCAGAGTCTCTCAGACCTGCAGCTTTGTGTTGCTTTCAACTGGAGCTGAAGGGAGGGGCCCTTGTTGCTTTTTGTCTTCAGAGTTTTCTTCATGAACCAAAGTGAGTCTTTACTGCAGCTGATGGCTTTGACTCCAGTCACGTCTCCCTCTGTCCTCTGTCCTGTCTGCTAAACTATCACAGTCCTGCTGAGTCTGACCTGAGACATCAGGACCTGGACGGGTTTTTACTGGTCACCATCAGCTGGCTGGAACATGTTGGTGGAATGAATGGGACTGATCTTTGAGCAGGAACACAAAGAATGTTGCTGCTGACAGTCATTAGTCTGGAGAAGCTTCAGATGATCAGCTGTTACGTCACATCTGCTTCATGAACTAGAACATTCATTTAGGAACTGATCAACTCAAAGGATCCAGATCTAAAGAAAGTCAGAAAGCAGCTCCTGAAACTGGAGGAAGCAGCAGGTCCTCTAGAGTCAGAGGGACAGAGGTGGTTGAACAAGAGACTAGAGAGGAGAGAGAATGAGAAGAGGACCAGAGGTCAAAGGAACACAACAATGATGGAGCTGGAAGCAGGAAGTTGATCTTTAGTGTTTCCATGGTGACAGAATGAGTCCTGAGGTCAGTCAGGTGCTTCACCTGGCTGGAGGTTGGTCATGTTGCTGAGGTGTGTGAAGGTAAAGGGAGGTGTGAAAGGTCTGGAGATGAACCAGACTACAGAAATCTACTTTGGACCAGCTGTTAGCTCATCCATCTGACCACAACTCATCTGTGTTTCTACAAACTCAGGCTGTTCACTCAGCTGTCTACAACAGCTGGAACCTTCAGAAGATCAGAAGCTTCCCTTGATGGTAGCAGACCCTGGGTCAGAGCAGAACTTCCTGTGTGACTGAAGAGGATCAGAAACCAGAAGCTGCTGGTCTCTGGTGGACCTCCTGGAGTCCAACAGGAAATACCTGCTGCTGATTGGTTTACAGGGAGCTCAGCCTCATGCAATGCATTATGGGTCATCCTGGAGCTCCACACTCTGAGGTCCTGTAGTGACTGTGGGACCAGAGTCAGGAGGATTCTGGTTCCAGGACCAACATGGTAGAACTTTAAGAACCAGTCTTGGGACAGAGAGTCCATCCAACAAGACCAGGCTTCTCCAGAACCAGGACCATGAGGGTCCTCCAAGCTCTCCACCAGGTCCAGGTGGTGGTTCTGTAGAGGGTCTGAAGGAGAACTAGATCAGTCTGATGGTTTTACAGCTCTAATGTCTGTCAGTCAGACCAACACCTTCCAGAGGTCAGCCGTCACTTAGCAACAAAACCTCATTTCATCACTAAGAGATCCTGACCTGAGACGCTCCAGGGGACAGTCTGGACTCTTCAGGACAGAGAGCAGCTTCAGTCCTGAATCCTTCAGGGTGGTGNAAAAAGCTACACTGTAAAAAACAAAACAAAAAAAAACAAACTAAAAACGTAAAAAGTTAAAAGTGCACTCTAAAAAATAAAAGTTAAACTAAAAGGAAAAGAAATTAAAAAGTAGACTATAAAAAGTATTGTAAAAATTAAAACTAGACTATAAAAAATACACCAAAAGAAAAAATAAACTATAAATGTCTGAAGAGAGAAAACTTATTGCAATAACAGCATCAACCTTAACATTAACTGTAGGATTAATTGTAATAACCCTAGATTTTCTGGGGTACCTCAACCTAGATTAAAATAAAATAACTCAATTGAATACAGAGTTTTATTTGTTGTTTTTTTGTTGTCAAGATCTTTGTAACAGCTCATATCTGAATCAAGTTTTAAGACAGAAATGTATCCTTTTTTTAAATCTGTTAGATTGTTTTTAATGGGTAAAAGCCAAATTCTAAACTATGAGATGACCTTATGCTAAACTAGAAGTTTATCAATGACAAGTTGTTTTGAATACCTGCTCATTTCTAAACCTCTCCATTGACTCAGAACATGATAGTTGATCTGCATTAGTGTCTCTCCAAAAGCAACTGAGACCAAACAAGAAGATTTAAATGAAAATGAAACACATTTAGTGTTTCCTTTTGTGGTTTATCTTATTTAAATTTCAAGTTAGAGGCTTATGAAGCTTCATTGTTTTACAAGTCACTCACTTTGACTGAGAATGATGGTGAATTATTTTATGTTGGTTTTATTTTTATTTCTATGTTTAATTTTATTTTTCTGATTCTACCTGCTGTCTGTGAATTAATTGATTTACTTTACGAAGCTGATAAACTGTTCTAATATTTTGACACATGTCACCATATGTCAAAACAGGAGGGAGTTGGTGAACAAAGTTTTTTAAATCATAACCTGAACTTGTATTTTCTAAGCAAAGCTATGATGGACATTCACCCACCTCTGGGTTACAGATACAGATGGCGCGGAGGCTGTACCCCACAAAGAGCTGCTACGTCTACACACCGAAAACCCCACCCCGAGGCTTTCACCCCTGACGGTAACCAGAACTGCCCATGCTCTGTCTGATGACCCCAACAGGCCCCAGGACTGTTATGCACCCCAGAACAGTCACACAAATGGCTCCATGGACATGGCTGGACCCCAGAACTGTCAGTGCTGAGACAAACCGGACTGTGACCTGTCCCTCTCTGGGTTTTCTCCATCGATGTGGTGCACACGGTACCAACCTCGGCGTGTCTGCCTGTGACAAACAACACTCTGACCCTGAAATCCCACGGCTCATCGCCTGACGTAAGTCACTGCCATTGACGACACACCTCTCACATCTCATGAGTCGAAGCACCCCAGGCATTCTTTGGCTGAATGTCACGGCGTTCAGAGTTTGTTCTGAACGGGCTACGCTCCTCAAATCTCGGGGTCCCCACAGAGACTTGTTTCAGGGGCCCCAGTGGACAAATATGGCTATGCGACTCAAAGGTGTGTCTGCATCTACCACGAGGCTGGTGTGGGACCTTCAAAGAGTGTTCTACACCACAACGCTGATGTCACAGGGTCAGAGGTCACAGAGTGAAATGGAAATCAGCCAAACCATGCCCCCTCCTCTGTCAAAAAGTTTCCCCCATCCCTGTCAAAAAGCATGATGTGGTGGTGCCAGGAGGATTCTGATGTCATCACAGCTCTTCAGAAGTCACAGCCTCTCCGTGCCATACTGTTGACCATTCTGTCAGAACTGAACTGAGATTCATGACAGAGTCTCAGACATTAGCTCGCTGGTTCCAGGTGGAAGGACGGGTTGAAAGATACTGAACCCCAGGTTTTTGTTTCTACAAGAAATAGGAGTTGATGCTAAAAAATGAGAATGTTCATTCTTTAAAGTAATTTTTTATTATTGCTGCTTGAATAAAGCTATTTGCCAGCAGCCATGTAATCATAAACAGGAAGGAAATGAAGGAGTTTTTAATTATTATGATTCATGTCTGCTTACAAATGTACCCTGCTTGTAACCTTTTAGTTTTCAGCATCAGCTTTCGATGCACGGACTAAAGGTTTTGAACAATCAAAAGACATTCCATTCTTGTGAGGNCTGTCAGGAAAGATGAAAACAGATGATTGGATGATGAAAAGGACAACTTCTACTCCCATCTGAAGAGAAACCAGTTGAACTGGTCCTGTTGGACTTTTGTCTTCTCTTCAGTGGTTCAGCTCCTCTGATCTGTCTGATCTGATGAAATCTTTCTCATCAGAGTCTCTCAGACCTGCAGCTTTGTGTTGCTGTCAACTGGAGCTGAAGGGAGGGGCCCTTGTTGCTTTTTGTCTTCAGAGTTTTCTTCATGAACCAAAGTGAGTCTTTACTGCAGCTGATGGCTTTGACTCCAGTCACGTCTCCCTCTGTCCTCTGTCCTGTCTGCTAAACTATCACAGTCCTGCTGAGTCTGACCTGAGACATCAGGACCTGGACGGGTTTTTACTGGTCACCATCAGCTGGCTGGAACATGTTGGTGGAATGAATGGGACTGATCTTTGAGCAGGAACACAAAGAATGTTGCTGCTGACAGTCATTAGTCTGGAGAAGCTTCAGATGATCAGCTGTTACGTCACATCTGCTTCATGAACTAGAACATTCATTTAGGAACTGATCAACTCAAAGGATCCAGATCTAAAGAAAGTCAGAAAGCAGCTCCTGAAACTGGAGGAAGCAGCAGGTCCTCTAGAGTCAGAGGGACAGAGGTGGTTGAACAAGAGACTAGAGAGGAGAGAGAATGAGAAGAGGACCAGAGGTCAAAGGAACACAACAATGATGGAGCTGGAAGCAGGAAGTTGATCTTTAGTGTTTCCATGGTGACAGAATGAGTCCTGAGGTCAGTCAGGTGCTTCACCTGGCTGGAGGTTGGTCATGTTGCTGAGGTGTGTGAAGGTAAAGGGAGGTGTGAAAGGTCTGGAGATGAACCAGACTACAGAAATCTACTTTGGACCAGCTGTTAGCTCATCCATCTGACCACAACTCATCTGTGTTTCTACAAACTCAGGCTGTTCACTCAGCTGTCTACAACAGCTGGAACCTTCAGAAGATCAGAAGCTTCCCTTGATGGTAGCAGACCCTGGGTCAGAGCAGAACTTCCTGTGTGACTGAAGAGGATCAGAAACCAGAAGCTGCTGGTCTCTGGTGGACCTCCTGGAGTCCAACAGGAAATACCTGCTGCTGATTGGTTTACAGGGAGCTCAGCCTCATGCAATGCATTATGGGTCATCCTGGAGCTCCACACTCTGAGGTCATGTAGTGACTGTGGGACCAGAGTCAGGAGGATTCTGGTTCCAGGACCAACATGGTAGAACTTTAAGAACCAGTCTTGGGACAGAGAGTCCATCCAACAAGACCAGGCTTCTCCAGAACCAGGACCATGAGGGTCCTCCAAGCTCTCCACCAGGTCCAGGTGGTGGTTCTGTAGAGGGTCTGAAGGAGAACTAGATCAGTCTGATGGTTTTACAGCTCTAATGTCTGTCAGTCAGACCAACACCTTCCAGAGGTCAGCCGTCACTTAGCAACAAAACCTCATTTCATCACTAAGAGATCCTGACCTGAGACGCTCCAGGGGACAGTCTGGACTCTTCAGGACAGAGAGCAGCTTCAGTCCTGAATCCTTCAGGGTGGTGTCCCACAGGGTCAGTTCTTTGAGACAGGAGGACCTGGAGCTGAGACCTGAGGACAGAACTTCACAGCTTCTCTCTGAGAGTCCAGAGGCCTCCAGTCTGGAGAGGAAAAAGTAGAAAATGTGAATTATTGAGATGAATTCAATAAATCCCTGAAGTAGTTAAAGTACTTTGACATGGTAACTGAAGTACCTAGTAACTGTAACTAATTCCATTCCCACAGTAACCATCACATGACTGAGAAGAAGGACCTGAACCAGTTCAGATCTCTGAGTTTCAAACCTTCAAGCTGAAACTGGTTTTGATGGATAGAAAAGGTGTTTGTGCTGGTTGAGCAGCTGATGAGTTGTCTTTCCTCCATCAGCAGGATGTGATGAATCACTCTGCTGTTCTATTAGTGACTAATAATCCTCTTCAGACTTTAGATTGTCCTCTCAGTGTCTGAAGACAGCATGAGGACACAGACAGGAGACAGCTGGATGTTCTAGTCCTCCATCTGGCTTCTGGACATGTGGAACTTCTCCAACACGTTCAGTTCCAGAAGCATCAGGAAACACTGAGCTTCATCTTCATGGACTAATGAATGGATCCACCATCAATCCTCTGATGTCTCTGAAGCTCTTCACTAACAGGAAACTATCTAGACTCTCCATCACATCACAGCTGATCTTCACTCATCAATAGGTTGAGTCTCAACCTGCTTTCTGATTGGTTCAATCCTTTGATTCATCTTTTATTATCACTTTTCTTTAGTAACATCAACCTTCATCAGACTGAGTCAACCTCTAAAACCTGAGACCTGACCTGAGAGTCTCCAGTTGACAGTGTGGACTCTTCAGTCCCTCAGACACCAGCTGGACTCCTGGATCCTCCAGACCTGTCAGCTCCAGCTCTTTCAGAATAAAAGTCTGGGAGCTGAGAAATGATGACACAGCAGCAGCACTTTCCTCTGAGAGGTCAGAGACAGTCAGCCTGGAGAGAAGATGGAGAAAGTAGAACTTTAGTCTGGCTCAGGGGCGTTTCCTGCACCTTGAAACACAGAGGAATCTGGGGGAACTTACACCGTAAATAATGCTTTTGAACCCTTTCATGCATGAATTATGAAATCTTTAGCCAATTTTTCTTTTCCTGAGTGTTTATATTGTTCTTTAGGCATATTAAAAATGATGCAATTGAAATTTTTAGGAACCTTTTTTTCATGGAGTTACATAAATGTCCACTCGGGTGGACCTGATGCGTCTGTGTTTTCTAACCACGATGACCTCTGTTTATAACGGCTTAATTACATAAAATGATGCACTGTAAAAACTATGAAGTGAAAACATTTGAACATTCTGCTACTTATGTCTTCCCTTATGTCCCTTCATTTATGTCTGTATAGAAAATGGATAGATGGATGGATAATATAATTTCATAAAATATATTACCATTTAAAAGAGGTCAACATTTTACCTATGAAATCTCTGAACAATTAAAGAATAAATATAAAATAATAAGATCCTCTCTCCAGAGTAGTGTTAGGGTTACCGCCTACAGATCATTCCCATTCCTAACGTTTTAGAATGACGGTTGGTAGTGATGGGAACTCTGGCTCTTTTACAGCTTTTTACTATCGTTTACACACAATTTTAGAACTTGGCTTTTATTTTCAAAATGTAGCTACGATTATCCAAACACCACACTCAATTTGCATAATTGTTTTCAACACGACACACTTCAGTCAAAACACACACATTTGTAAAAATGGTATTAGTTGTCATTTGACGAACACAGTTCTCAGTGATCAGACACCATTGCAGACATTGCTATGGAATCAGATGAGTCTCATTAAGAATAAACTCACGGAACGTTTTCCACAAAAATACAATGCTCATTCAGAAACTCACACGCAGTGGTTCACAAATATAATTTGGAGGAACACTTGTAGCATAAACTAACACATCTTAGAAATTGTTTAATGTGCATTTCAAAACTGTTTCTCATTTGTGAAAATCTCTATATTTGTGAGAAAATTCTGTGTGGTGCATTCAAAACTGTGTGGTGCGTTCAAAACTGTGTGGTGCATTCAAAACTGTGTGGTGCGTTCAAAACTGTGTGGTGCATTCAAAACTGATCCTCATTTGTGAGAATATTCTGTGCGAGTCTTTTTGAGACTCTTCTAACATGGCAGGTCAACAAACGTCCTCATTGGCTAATGAATCTGTCAATCAAATATATGATTCCGCCCGGTCTGTTCCCTTTCAGCCAATCGCATGGCTCGTTAGAACAAACCGGATGGGTCTTATGCGCAGTGCTGTTTACCTAATGGCGGACATGTAGGACCGGCTGGAGTTTACCTTTTAAACGTAAGTATATTAAAATCTGGCGGTTCTAAAATTAAAAGCTTAATGCTGTTGTGGTGTTAAGCTTTTATCAATGGTTTTTAATATATTTTTATTTTAAAAATCATAAGGTAAAAATATAAACGGGCTTGCATGGCAGGGCCCATAGATTTTTATGTAGCACGGTTAGCTAATGTTTTTTGCGAATGAAGCTGTTTGTTGTGTTTTAGGGACCAAAGAACAGACGTGAACCTTTATAAGGCTATGAACAGTGTTGTTTTCGTCAGCCAGGACAATAACGAAATGAATTCATTAATGTACCTATTTTCAATGAGGTAAATGAGACCAAGACGGCCTAACTACGGCTCTTTGATGACTAAAATGGGACGAGACGTCTGGGCGTATTCGTCTGCAAGATGAAATGAGACGAAAACGTTAGTGAGTTGAGATGTGAAACAGTATTTGGATAAACTGTGTTTGCTGCGACATGTTAAGCTCGACTCCCGACACAAACACAGCTTTTATTGTGGAGGGTGGACTGTTTACTTTCCGTCCGGCGTGAGCTGGCGGAGCTTAAGAAGCTAGAGCGGCTAGCGCTGAGAGCGGTGTCTCTCCAAATGGATACTTATTGAGAAGACAACTGCTTGACAGCTTGTGGAAACTCGGCCGATTGATTCCAAATAAGTCCTTATTTAATCAACTAAACGGGGAGTCAATTTGATCTGTTTCTTTTGTTTGACTGTCACGGCCCTCTGTTTTGGGTCCGTGTTTTGTTTTCTTTTGGTTGTTTGTGCCCCCCCTTCTTTCTGTTCAGCCACTTCCTTGTTGCTGGTTGTTGCCCTGGGAGAAGTGTACACCACCATTCTACCGGAGAAGTCCGTGGACCACGCCCCCATTGCCATGGCAATGGCCCTGTCAGTCAGCGACAACGTCATCACGCGCTCCGGTCTGCACTCTCCCAGCTGATTCCACTTCCACTAATGCGACACCAGCAGCCTATAAAAGCCAGGAAGTGACTCAGTTCTGGGAGCAACTCCTTGAGTTGACTCCACACAGCTTTGGGTTTAACTTCTGTATGGTCTGTATAAAAGAAGAGAGAGCTGTATTCTATTGGTCTGAACTTTTGAAGAGCTTTTGTTTAGAGTTTAACTCTTTGTATTATAAGTTCTGTTTGAGTCATTTAAGTTTCTTTGTGTTTTAAGAGACTTTTGGTACATCTTCAGTTCTGCTAAGAACATTTCTTTTGAAATTTAACTGACAACCTGATTTATTCATTTGTACTTTGTAAATATTGTAAATAACTCTGATTTCTTTTCTTTTCCAGATCCGGGGGAGGTTGATGCTGTCTTTTGTTTCTCCGGTGGAGTTTTTCTTTTGTTTTGGTAATTAACAGGTATTTTATGTTAGTCCCTCCCCCGGCTGGTAAGTTTTGGGGTTTTCGTTTTTGTTTTATCCTCCAGGGTTGTGTTACAAGTTGTGTTAGTTTTACCGGTCCTGGAGCGTTTTCTGTTGGTTTATGTAATAAATCAGTCTTACACCACATCTCAAGACTCCGCAAACTTTTTCCTTACACAAGCCACAACATCTGGGGAAAAAGGGAGAGTTGTAACAAATGGGGGCTCGTCCGGGATATTTACACCAAATCCTTTAACAACATTTACATATTCCAAAAGAGTCTTGAGTGTGGTGAGTTTTTTTTGGGTTGTCATAGTTGGTCTGCTAATGATGCCTGTCTTCAATCTTAAAACCTTTTTAGAGGCCCCCTCACGTCAGCTGCTCGAGGTATGCGGTAAGCGTGAGCTGGTGGAGGTGGCACACCATTTAGGCATCACTGGGGCTCAGCAGATGCTGAAGGCAGACCTCAAGGAGAAAGTGTTCTCTGCTTTGGAGCAAGAGGGACTGCTCCCTTCATCGTCAACAGTGAGTGATTGTACTGTTCAAAAACAGGATTCGGATGAAGATGATGACGATGATGGAGAAGAGGATGGCGCAGGAGCTGCGGCTTCGGCACCTGTCACCGAGGACCCAGAGGAGGAGAACTCGGAGGAAACCACTGACGTCAAAAAGACTCCTCCACGGCGTGAAGGTAGTGGGACCCCTCCTCCAGTAACTCTCCCCCGTTTTGACCCTCTCTCCCCAGGATCTGTCAAAGGCTCACCTGAAGGTGCTAAACTGCAACTGAGGTTGGCTCGCCTACAGTATGAAGCTGAAGAAAAGGCCCAGATCCGGAAGATGGAGGCGGAGGAGAGAATGCAGATGCGACAGATCAACCTGGAACTCAGAAAGCTGGAGATCCAAACCGAAGCAGAAACCAGGATCAAGCTAAAGCAACTCGAACTTGAAAGTCAGACAAAGCTGGCAAAAGAGAAACCAGTACCTGTAGAGGCACCCAAACCTGATGACCAAAGGCCTGCTGCACCAGCTTCCACTGGAAAGATGGACATCAGCAAGTGCATCCTGCTGATGCCCCCATTTCGTGAGTCCGAGGTGGATGGCTATTTCTCTGCCTTCGAACGCATTGCAGCAGCTCTCGACTGGCCACGTGAGGTATGGTCTCTTTTATTGCAATGCAAATTAACTGGGAAAGCCCAGGAGGTTATCTCTTCATTGTCTGTAACTGATGGTTTAAATTATGAAAAAGTAAAAGGAGCTGTATTATCAGCCTATGAACTTGTACCAGAGGCATATAGATAAAAGTTCAGAGCGTGTAAAAAGAAATCAGCAGACCAAACATTTGTGGAGTTTTCACGAGAGCAAAGTGTGTTATTTGAGAAATGGATTACTTCATCCAAAGTGACTTCTTTTGATTCTCTGAAAGAGTTGATGCTGTTGGAAGACTTTAAAAGGTGTCTTCCAGAAAATATAGTATTGTACTTAAATGAACAAAAAGTTTCAACACTATGTGAAGCTGCTCTTCTAGCAGATGAATTTTCACTTACTCATCGCATTAGTGGAAGCCATCAAGGAGACGTACGACGTCCTGTGTCTCAAATGTCAAAACCTAGAGTACCTGAAAGACTCTCAATGCCTGAGAGGCCTTTAAATAAGTAAGTAAGTAAGTAAAGTTTATTTATATAGCACCTTTCACAGAAAAAATCACAAAGTGCTTCACAGAAAACAGAATCAAACATGATTAAACAAATAAAATTAATAAAACAAACAAAATATCATTACAAATCAAAATCATTAAACAACAACAAGAGAACACAAAAGAGTTATTTAAAAGCAGTTTTGAATAATTGGGTCTTCAACTGCTTTTTAAAGGAGTCCAGACTGTCTATACAGCGTAAAACTAAAGGAAGGTCATTCCAAAGTCGAGGTGCAACAGACTGGAAGAAGAGATCACCTCGATCACAAATAAGAGTCCCCCAAAGTGTTTTTACTGTCACAAACTGGGTCATGTCATAAAAGCTTGTTTGTTGTTAAAAAGTAAAACTAGGAGAGAAACATCTCAGCAAGAAGTTGGGTTTCTTTCTGGCATCTAGAAAACAAATGGTAAAAAGAAAACTGTAAACAAGTGTTTTGAGCCATTTGTGTTTGAAGGTTCAGTGTCTTTGACACCTGATTCAGCTCCAGTACCTGTGAAAATCCTGAGGGACACTGGTGTATCACAGACACTTATTCTTGAAAGTGTTCTGCCATTCAGTGAGGACAGTCATTCAGGCTTCTCTGTGTTATTAACTAGGATAAATGCAAACAAAGTTTCTCACCAAGTGCACAAAGTTAACCTAACCTGTGGGTTAATAAAAGGAAACTTTGACATGGCAGTTAGCTCATCTTTACCCGTTGCAGGAGTAGCAATGTTATTGGGAAATGATATTGCAGGAGGTGCTGTAATCCCCCCATTTCAACTTGTGGAGGAGCCCTCTTCCTGTAGTGACACCTGTGTTAGTGAAGCTTCAGATGTGTTCCCTGCTTGTGTTGTGACTCGTTCACAAGCCCGAAAAGCTGCTGAAGAGACCCTGAATGTCTCGCAGTTATTTGAAGAGGGGAAGTGCCCTGACACACCTTTTGAAGAAGGAACTGTTTCAGAGATCACAGGATCCTGTAAATGAACCTTATCAACCCCCAATCTCAACCACTACCTTAATCGAGGAACAAAGAGCTGATGAATCTTTGAGAAACTGCTTTGCTGCTGTAAACAGTGAGAAAACTAAACATGTTGTGTTTTGTTTAGACTAAGACGTGTTGGTTCGTTATTGGGAGAACCCAAAAGCAGAAGGTGCCCCCTGGGGAACTGTAAAACAACTTGTCATTCCCCAGCGGTACAGACAGAGGATTTTAATGTTGGCACATGAGAGTCAATGGTCAGGTCACTTGGGGATAAGAAAAACCCATAACCTTGTTTTGGAGAATTTCTTTTGGCCTGGCATGAAAAAAGACATTGTTCAGTATTGTAAGAAATGTCACACGTGTCAGATAACCGGTAAACCAAACCAGACTCTCCCAACTGCTCCTCTTCACCCAATACCTGTCATAGGAAACCCGTTTGATCACATTGTTGTTGACTGTGTAGGACCACTACCCCGCACCAAGTCCGGGAAAAAGTACTTATTAACTGTAATGTGTAGTGCTACTAGGTTCCCTGAGGCAATCCCTCTATCTAGTATTACCACAAAAGCTGTCACCAGAGCACTTACTGGTTTCTTTTCGCTTTTTGGACTACCACGCACACTACAAACGGATCAAGGCTCAAACTTCAAGTCAGAACTTTTCAAGTCAGTGACCACAACGTTGGGAATCAAACATATCATGTCCACAGCATACCACCCTGAATCCCAGGGAGTTTTAGAACGGTGGCATCAAACGTTCAAAAGTATGCTTAAGAAATACTGTTACAGTACAGGGAGACTATGGGACGAAGGAGTGCCGTTTTTGTTGTTCGCGGCTCGTGAGGCTTATCAAGAGTCCTTAGGATTTAGCCCAGCACAACTAGTCTTTGGACATGTGCCCCGAGGCCCATTAAAGGCTCTTAAAGAGAGATTCATCCAAACAGCTGAGTCTAACAAACAAACCGTGACAAAGTATGTCAAAATGTTTCAGGCCCGACTACGAGAAGCTAATGAGTTGGCTAAGAAACATCTCCAAGTCACACAACTAGGGATGAAGACAACGTACGACCAGAAAGCTACACCACGAGAGTTTCACCCTGGTGATAATGTATTGATGTTGACCCCAATAGCTGGTAATTCACTAGCTGCTCAGTTTGAAGGACCCTTTGAGGTATGTCAGAAGTTAAGTGACACAAACTATGTGATCAAAACCCCTCACCACCGGAGAAAGACAAGAACCTGTCATATTAACATGTTAAAGAGTTACCATTCTCCTCAGGCTTCCCCATCAGAGCCAGACTGTGAACGCAAGGTGTGCGCAGCCAGTGCAGTCACAGCCCCTCTAGCCACCGAAGATGAGACCACAGCTAAACCATCTGAGTCTGTGAGTCCCCGTCTTAAAAACTCCGAAGCACTTTCACATCTAGACCAGAAGCTAGCTCATCTAGATGAGAAACACCAGAGGGAGTTACTCACTTTGCTAAACTCATATTTAGGTTTGTTTTCTGACACGCCCACTCGCACCAACATCATTAGCCATGATGTTGTTCTTCAGACCACCAGTCCTGTCAAACAACATCCTTACCGAACAAATCCATTAAAACGTAGCTTAATGAATCAAGAAACCGACTACCTGCTTCAGAACGGTCTAGCAAAACCCAGTTTTAGTCCTTGGAGTTCACCCTGTCTCGTAGAAAGCAAACCCAATGGTACACCACGATTCATTACTGATTATAGAAAGGTTAATGCAGTCACCGTGCCAGATTCCTACCCTCTACCCCGGGTAGATGACTGTATAGACCGGGTAGGAAGTTCCAACTATGTCACAAAAATAGACTTGTTAAAAGGTTATTGGCAAGTGCCATTAACAGATACTGCATCAGAAATTTCTGCTTTTGTCACACCTGATGCGTTTCTGCAGTATACCGTCATGCCTTTTGATATGCGAAACGCACCTGCCACCTTTCAAAGATTAATAAACATCGTGACATCTGGTTTAAGTAACTGCAGTGCTTATTTAGATGACATCGTGATTCATACCCTTACTTGGGATGAACACATTACCTCGCTTGAAGCCCTATTTAAGCGCTTGTTAGAAGCAAACCTCACCGTAAACCTCGCCAAGTGCGAGTTTGTTAAGGCTACAGTTTCCTACTTAGGAAAAGAAGTAGGACATGGTTTTTGTAGTGGTAATAAGTGCCTGTGTCGCCACATGTAGTGTGTATAAACGCTATGTTTTATTACTCACCTTCTGCGTTATTTATCTCAGCTACCGAGGGTTTAGACCAAGAGTCTG
>SSNR01000962.1:18419-45379 GCA_006937965.1 Callopanchax toddi
ACAACCAATCCGAGTGATGGAGGACATCCGTGAACATCAGGAACCGAAAAGGAGGGGAGGTTAGTGGTACCTTCCCACCAGCAGAGTCAATCAACGAAATGTGAAACAGTGTTACCAGGCACAGGGGAACCCTGTGTTGATGACCTTCAGGAAGTATGAGCATCCCACAACGAAACAGAATCACAGGAGGAGGGCATCCGTCCACACGATGCCGGAGACTGAGGAGTGGGGCAGTTCGTGAAGGGGTAGCAGCAGAGAGAGGGAGAAGGATTCCAATCCAGAGCCGCGTCGGCAGTCGACTTGCAGACGAGACCCGTCGGGAGCCTTGGACCTCTGTAGGCTGGACAGCAGAGCAGAGTAGAGGCACAGCACAGCAAAGAACCACAATCTGGTAAAAGGGCACCCAAAATGTGTGAGTGTAGGCAGATATGGTTTAAATAAACTAGAAAACTGGATTATCTAATTTAAAATATAGGCTATGTGTCATGCCATTACATTAACTAGGGTTTAAACCTAGAGAAATAAATTTGGAAATGTATTATTTGTATAAACTCTGAAAAGATTGACATTTACTTGGATCAGTTCACTCTGAGTCATATTTTAAGGTAAAATTTGGAAAGACTTAAAGTCATATTTTGACCTAAGGTTTGACCTATTTAAGGTTTGGAAATACTTTAGTAAACTAAAGATTGTAGTGTTTGAACTAAGAATTTAGTTTCAGGTTAGAGAAGTAAGATATTAAAGATTTGACATGAAAGAGTAGGAGGACGTAGTATTAATCTTACATTACCTTATTATCCTTAAATTTGATTTAGGAAAGTAAATTAAATGACTTGGCTCGCCATTATAGTGATAATTAACATGAAATAATTATCGTAAATAATAGAAAATTAACATTAAGTTTGATTTAAACATAAAGTAATTTTACTAAATGAATACAGCATTAGGCTGAATTAAAGGAACTCTGGCTTAGATGTTTTACCTATGAGGACGCACAGCTGCCCGCAGTACAGCAAATGACGTCAGCAGCTCGATCAAGTCTGTTTACCGATAAACTCATGGTTAGTAACACATGGTTAAAGGGACCTGAACATGTACACACATTCACGTCAGACAACAGAAAGAGGGAGACTGAGGTATTAGAAGTCAGAGAACACATAGACTCAACGATGGAATAGAAGAGTCCTAAATAAACATCACCCCCCTTTTGTTTAGAGGGTGGTATAACTAGACGTCGCTCAGGTAGGAGGGTCAGGGAGCGGCGGAGCCGGTGGTAACGCAGCTCGTCCCGAAGGAGGAGGAGGCGACGCGGCTGGCGGCGACACTTCCTGTCCCGAGGGAGGAGGAAGCGGCGCGGCTGGTGGCGACGCAACCTGCGTTGAAGGAGGGGGTGGTTGATTACCACGCCCTGGCGGCGCAATAGCACGCTCTACCCGATCCCCTATCCTATCGATTGAGATTCCCATTGGGCTTATACGTCCTGTGAAGTACCAGAAGAGTAGGATGGCCAACCCTATTGTCAGAGCGCCGTTAAAGATGATTAGGAGCGATAACATCGTGTCCGCTGAGGACCACGCATAGGACACCGGTCTGTCGAGACCAACGTCCACGGAGAGCTCCCGCAGGACATTGTCCACCGCTGTGACCTGGATGGTCATGGGACCGTCGTATATGATACGTTCCACGGTGGCAGGTGACAATGCAAACGAGATGTTATCGTAGAAGTCAGAGGTTTCCACGGTGGACTCATGCTGTCTAGGGTCCAAATGATAGAGTGCGACCTCACCCATGTGGACCGTAGCACCTCGGGGAACTGACACCCACATCGGAGCGGGTGGCAAGTCCACGCGGTTTGACACGTCATGGCGACCATAGAAGACCTCTGCTTCTCGCGCAGGAGTATGGACTAGCCAGCGCAGACCTACATTAACCGCGGTGGTTTGTAAGACCTGAGAGCGTGGGGTTACCATCATTGGGCACTTTGCATCTTTAGTTAGCTCTGATATGCCACATAAAGCGGCTGTGTTATCACGCAGAAAAGGATTACCCGGACAGAGATAGTGAAGGTCGCGCATGAGCGAACACATACGTAAATCTGGGACCAGATAAACCTCAGGCGTGTCATCATGAAACGCAACCAGAGGCGGCGTGTTGAGCTTAACATGAGTGTCATCCACCCAGGTACCTACGTTCACAACGTCTTTGATCTGGTAGATGTCGTTTGGAGACACGACCGGAAGACTAACGAGGAACGCTAGTTCCCTAGCCTCAGGGTCAACCCTGAGGGGTAGAGCACTTCCTAAAGCAAAGGCTAGATGAGTCTGTAGGGGCAACACCTTTTCTCTCAGAGCGCGTTCTAGAGCTTCTCTTACCATGGGGAGTGAAACCAGGTAAGGAGGGATCCGACCCATAAGAAGAGCGTCCACGGAGGCGCTACTGTCCCGATCGAAGTCGGACAGGCAAGACGTCAAGAGGTGGGTGTGAGCGTAGTCCCTTGAGACAAATGAGCGTAGTTCGTCTATTGCAGACGATGACTTCCTCATCTTCTCATTTAAGGAGTTAACGACGACTATCGTGTCGCGCTCGGACCTACCTAGAGTCTGCAGTGCCTTCCGCTGGCGGACCACATGCTTACGGAGAGAAGGGACCTCCTCCTCAAGCTCTCTGACATGGCGCTGAACCGCAGCTAAGTTGATGGAGTTGACTGCTGAGAAACCCATACTGAAAAGTGAACCTACCGCACCAGCGGCTGAAAGGAGTTCCGCTAAGAACCGTTTCACCCTGCGGTTAGACCCTGAGAGTTCTGAAGTTGTGACCGTGAACTTCTGTAACTGGTGGAGGATGTGAGTGATGTCGGCCTGAGAGTGCCACATCATGGTTTGAGTCCAATTCTCCCCAGCAGCTGATAGTTCTCCGGGTCGACCTTCCAGCTTTTTGCGGCAGGCGACGTCTGGGTCAAACTTAACAAACACCTTTTGGGTCAAGAGGCGGTAGTTAGTCATCAACATGCCAGGCCGTTCCTTGAGGGCGATCCCCGAGGTCGGACCTGGCTCAAACAGGTTTCTAGAAGAAGATGTGGTAGCAGTACAAGTGATAAACACACACACCACCAACATTAAGAAGGTTGTCGGACCGGAGAGTCGTGCTCTTGGGCGGGATGACCTATGTGGTGTCGGTTGACTGTCTGGTAGAGGTCCCTGACGGGGGCTCACCAGGGGTGTGTGTGAAGGTGTCACACCCGAATGGGTGGACTGAGGTCTGGTTGGAGCTGCAGCTGGACTGCAGGGAAGGTCAGTAGACTCTGTCGATGACAGAGAAGCCTTAACCTGTTCCTCTGGGGGAAGAACTGGTACAATGTGGGGCGCCGGGGGACTTACCTGATCGGGCAGGTGATCTATGGACTCTGCTGATAGCAGAGATGATTCGACCTGTCCTGCCGGGGGCAGGGGAGCATCAAAGTAGTCCTCAGAAGTGTCAGCGTCGGCCTCTGGAGGATCCGGGCCTGACACTGATAGATCAGACTGAGTCAGAGGAGGATCAACCTGTGTTGTGACCCCCCTTTTCTCAGTGAGTGAGTCTGTGACTGGTGGAACAGATGCCGTGGATGGACTGACATCTGTAAGACCAGCTACCACGTAGTGGTCCAGGATAGCCTGACGCAGACGACCGAAATCAAGTCTAACGTCCATAGGCAGACTGTATATGAACTCACTCAGAACAGAGTTCGATGAGAAGTCCAAAAGATGGAGTTTTTCCATGTTAGAAAGACCAGGGTATTTGTGTAGTTGAAAATCGATCATAGTGATGAGACTATGGACCCATTGAGGATCCCTTCGACCGGGCATGAGCTTTCTGATGAGCTTTGATATTTCCCGTAGTTTATGAAGTGGGTCTTCAGTGGTTGGACCCGTAGCCAACAAAACATTACATACAGCAGGCTCTCTTACCAGCAACGGGGGTGAGCAGTCGGCGGTCACCTCGAGGGTGACGTCCTCTGCTGCACTCGCTGCGGCAGGAGTCTCTCGGGAGGGGCTTGACTGACGGATTTAGTAACCCTTTTTAGCGGCTGAGCAGCCTCTACATCAGCGGAGGATGTGACTCTGTCTCTTACCGTAGTCCCACCTCCCTGCTGACTGGTGCTCGGCTGGGGAGAATCATACTCGAGCCGCTTGGCGGCTTCGAGTTTGATCTCCAAAGCGGCAAGTTTAGCTTCACTTAACCTTTGGGCTTGTTCCGCGTCGTTCCTCTCCTCAACCAGTGTCTTTGCATGATCTCTGGCGTTGTCTTTAGCCTTTTGTGCCTGTGCTAGTTCAGTTTTTAAGTCATCCATTTTGTTGTTTTGATCATGGATCATGTCTTTGGTTTCTTCGACCTGTAGTCGAAGCTGTTTTACAGTTTCTTCTAGAGCTCGTTTTTCATCCAGTAGTTTTGTATTTGCCTCAAACTCATCTGAATAGAGCCTATTCAGCGCATAGGAAAGCCTGACTAAAGCTCCATTCTTGTTGATGGTTGGGCCTCTGTCATTTATTTTCCTACTGTCTTTAGCTTCCTCAATAACCCTGTTATGTACATCGACTGTATTAAGGTTATCGATTAAGTTCTGGAATGACTCCAGCTGATTAGACAGTGCCAGCTGTTTTATGGCTTCTGTAACGTAGTCAAACGTGCTCATTGGTTCAACATTTGCACCTTGTTGTTCTGATGGATCAGACATGGTGTATGTTGTTGAAGAAACTTTATTTTGAATGAGAATATCTGTAAATACTGGTAAAAACCTGTATTTTTAGAATCGGTGTCTGAAAGGTAATACCCTTTTACACCAGCAAGGCGCTACCGCGCCTTCAAGCCTAATGATCGCCGAAGAAGATTATTTCCGCTTCCGGTTTTGAGCCGATCTTTTAAAACGCAAATAATTCTTAAACGGGTCACTTTTTACGGTGAAAATAGGTATATTTGGTCAGAGTGATCCTTTAGGAATGGTTTAAGATAGTTTGTGTGTTTGCGAACGCGGTTTTTGAGGGTTTAGCGATCTCGCCGGGAATGGCTAACGCTAGCTCCACTCTGAGCTGCTAACGACGCTTTTAGCGGCAAAAATCAGCGTTTTACCCGGTAAATAGGTACCGGGCTCGACGGAGTGACACTCGGTTTTGTACCCTGTTCGTTCACGTCGAGTTTTAGACGCGAGGTTGTTTGTTTTTAAGCCTCGTTGTCTAAAAGTATGGCGGCTAACAAGCGGCTAAGCTATGTCGGCTACCAAACTTTAATGCGGTTGACAAGTAACACAAAACATTAAAACACATTCACAAAGAAGTGTTAAGTCCCTTAAACATTCAAAAAGACAATAATGAACATCAAGTGACATGCATAAGCAGTTAACAAAGTTTTTAACTTGGTTGAGTGCTGAAGGAAATTTGCTATCTGTAGCCTTATCTGTTACTGAGTACGTGGCTTATTTTTTACAGCTTATAAGTCATAACTTAGGACATAGAACTTTGCAATTAAACCTGGCTGGCTATTGCCACATGTAGTGGTAATAAGTGCCTGTGTCGCCACATGTAGTGTGTATAAACGCTATGTTTTATTACTCACCTTCTGCGTTATTTATCTCAGCTACCGAGGGTTTAGACCGAGAGTCTGTGTGCTCTGGAAACCTGGGTTTGAACACTGTTGTGATAAAAGCAGGTATTTCTAGGTTCTGTTTAATCGCAGGGAGTATTTATGTACCTGTTACTTGACGAATGGAAGCTGGGTCAGGAATAAATATATTCAATATTTATTATAAAAGCTGACGAACATTTGTAAACAGATTAGCATTTGAGGTAGCAAGTTGATTAGCATTCACTAAGTGATAGATGTTATGAAATTGATCTTCTGAGTTTAGAACTTGAGTCTCGTGTTGATATCAAGACTAAGGAGTTAGCTTAAGGGTTTAGTTATTAGGGATAAAGTGGAGAGGTTACTTTGATGAGCGGCCTAGTGGTGTAGGGTTAGCATTATCAAAGTAGCCTGCTTTACCAGGTCGTGGGTCGTACTGCACCTCGTTCCTGGATCACGTCCGGCTGGTGGAGTTCGACGAGGAAGCGGAGATTCCCCCTCGGTCGATCTGGGGGCCTGACAGGTCGGTGGACCCGCCGGGCCAAGCGGAGAGCGTCCGTGGATACGATGTCAGTGGGGCCCATGACTGGTCAGTTGATAGCTGGCTGTCTTACCCATTCTGGTTGAGATAGAGAGGCAGGTGGAGGTTTCCTGCTCTCAGGGGTAAGAAGCTTCTTCGACTGCTACGGGGCTGGACCCGTTACCGGGCAGTCGGCATCGATAACCCACGGTGTAGCAAGTTGACCGTGGGCGGTATTGTCTTCTCAGAGGCTAGAGAAGAACTGCTTTCTTCCGTGTGAGGCAGACAGCTGAGAGCTGTCAGTGAAACGTGGACCTATCAGGGGACTCTAACAAGACACGTGACTCAGGCTCTAAAGTCAGACGTCACCTCCGTGTGAGGAGGGTGGAAACAGTCTACTTATTTATCCTTAGCAAAGTAGAAATAAGTAGTAAGTAATAATACTGATTTAACCTTTTAGCAAAGTAACAATAATACTGAAGCTGGATCAAACATTCACAATGCTGTAAGAGAAAGTGCATTAATCATTTAAGACATTTCTATAACAGATTAAAGTGTCATTTTAGGAAGAGACACCAAGAGTCTTTATTATTATTATTTTAAAGTCCGGTGAATTCTTCCGATACGACCGTGACCTTGGAGGAATGTTGATTCAGGTTAAAACATGATAAAAGAGTCATTATAATCCGAGTTATTGGGAAGAAGATGGATTATTATTTTCGATGATCACGTAGGTCAGAGGTCAAGAGCGTATATTGATCACGCTACATTTTGTAAAAATGCTCAACGATAAAGTGCAGGCCATTAGTGATTTTCCTAGCCCACATTCGCGCCGTGAACTTCGTCGTTTCTTGGGGATGGTAGGCTACTACCGCTGTTTCTGCAAGAACTTTGCAACTGTGGTTCATCCCCTTACCAATCTGCTCAGCCCTAAAGTGCCCTTTATTTGGAGCTCTGAAGCACAACATGCTTTTGAAGCATATAAACTGCTGTTGACTAGTGCTCCCGTATTAAAAGCTCCTGACCTCTCGGGGACTTCCGGTTTGAGTAATGGCGGAGTAAGCAGCAAACCAGGAGAGCTCTGTTGGAATCCTTAAGAAACAGACTTCTAATATACGCTTACCGTATAATTTGCTCAAGATACCTGTGAACATGCCCAAAGTTAATAAGAAAGTTACTCATATTCCAGAAGAATCAGAGGAAGAAGAAACTCCTCTTACCAGCCGAAAAACGTCTGCTGCAAAGGAGCAAAATCTACCACTAACCCGAGCCGATATGGAGGTGATGTTGCAGAAATCCGAAGAAAGGATTGTCTCAACTTTATTGACACAACTTTCAGCAAATCGAGCACGGATTGACAGTCACGACAAAACAATTAAGGATATGGAAGTGTCAATGAACGATATGCAAAGCCGACTCACGAAGCTGGAGATTACATGTTCCACACTGAAAAAGGAGAACGAAGCACTCAAGCTCAAAACTGCGGACCTGGAAAACCACTCGAGGCGCAACAATATTCGCATTATCAACTTACCAGAAGGAGCAGAGGCCTCACGTCCAACGGCCTTCCTTGTGGAGGTCTTGTGGAGGTAGCGTCCTGATATATTGCAGAGGTAGTGTTGAAATATTTTATCTGTCTAAAAGAGCATAAGAATTGGAGATAGAAAAGCGATCTGTTCCCATGAGCCGGCTCTAAAAAATAGCCGTTAATTGGTTCATGAGTGATAATTACAGGTCAATAGAAATGTAAAATATGTGGGACGTATGTAAAAAATCAGGGTTGATCCAGCTGGATGTTAAAATTAATGAAGTAATGAGAATGGTAACAACACTAGGAATAAATAGGGTTATGTGCTATTATAAGAAGGTGATAAATTACATACCTTGTATACTATCATTAATGGTTATAATAATAACATTGGTGATTGTAATTGTAATCCCACCAGTAAAAGCATATCAACCAAGAAAAGTCATTGACCTGATACAGACTGTAGAGAAAGCCTTGAAAGATCTGACAGAACTTGGAAATTCCAGTGCGATAAAGAATCCATTAGCTATTAAAACCACTGAGAGCAAATTACCTGACTTTCTCAAGAGGGATTGGCTAATTTTCATGTTGGAGCCGAAAAATAAAGTAACTCCAGAGCATCATCTTGATGAGCTATTAAAGTTCCTTAAAACACAGGAAAAGGTCCTTGAAAGACTGGAGCAACTTAAGGGTGGTGAAAAATCAGAGAGAGTGTACCAGGGTCAGGAAAAGAAATCTGACAGGAGGTACGCCTCAACAAGTACCACAAAGAAAAGGTTAGAAGGTGTGTGTGTTGTGTGTGGAGATGAAAAGCATCACAATAAAATCTTCTTCTGTAGAAAGTTCAAAGGTTTGAATCTCCATGAAAAGAACGCAGTTTTGAAGAAAACTGGAGCTTGCAGGAGATTCCTTAGAATACATAGTGACACTACTGACTGTAGAGATACCTTCTAATGCTGAGATAAAGACTGTAGAAAAGAGGAACCTTCAGGCATCATTATTTCCTCTGTCCAAAAGAAAAAACCAAAGAGAAAAACAAGATGTGTGAGAAAAAGAACAAACTGACTGATGAACAAGAGGACTTCTTGTCAGAACTCACCCCAGATGTGGCAGTAAAATGCATCAGAGCTTTCACTGATGTAGTGGCAAAGTCCAGCAGTAGAGAAGCAATCCAACCTGGACCGACTGGACAAGATGACCTGAAAGAACCACCTGTGATTCTGATGTTGATGGAAGTAACAGCCAATGCAGCGCCCTTATTGACCTGGCTTCAGATACGAACTACATCACACACAGTGCTGCCGGCAGGTTAAAGCTGAGAAGTGAAACAATCACTCTGGTTGTTTATGGTGTCGGAGGGATGATGATGAAAGTCAATACAAGATGATACCTCCTCAAAGTAAGAGTGAAGACACCTAAAGGTACTGAAAGAGCACATGAACTTGTTTGTTATGGCTTAGATGAAACAGCAAAAGTGCAGAACGTAATCCAGCCAGAAGTGCTGACAATGCTCTTTCCAGGAACCACAACAGAAGAGCTGAAAAGACCAGAGACTTTTGATCTACTGATTAGTCACAGAGAAGGCAGACTTGTTCCACAAAGAATAAAAGTCATTAGTGACCTCGTTCTATGGGAGGGCCCATTAGGGAAAACTGTTGCTGGAGCCCACCCCAACCTTTTTGAGGAAGTAAACGTGAAAGCTCATGGTACTGGAACATACTTTGCTCGTTCAATGAGGGCAGCAGCTGTCAAATATGAAGAAATCCAGAAAACAGAGGAGCAAAGAGCTGAAACCAGAAACACAGTTACCAGCCGAGAGTTTATGGAATGGTGGAAGTGGGACAGCATAGGGGCAGCCTGCGAGCCCAAATGTGGAGGATGTCGTTGTGGTAACTGCCAGCCAGGTGGGAAAGAGACGACACTTGTGGAAGAAAAGGAACTTGAAGCCATAAAGGCATGTCTCACCCACATAAAGGCAGACCACCACAGTCAAGAGCCACACTGGGATACCAAATACCCCTGGACTGTTACCCCAACATGTTTACCCAACAACAGGAATGGTGTCGAGGCGACATTCCTGAGAACTGAAAAACAACTTGATAAAGGTCCAGAATGGAAAGCAGCATATTGTAGTGGAATAAACTCTTGTGTTTAATCACTCACCTTCTGTGAAATTATTCAGTTATTAGAGGTTTTAGACCGGCTTCTGGCTCGGCTACCTTTATCATAACTTGGACATAATTATGCAGGAATTCTAGATTCGTGTCAGTTTCAGGGAGTAGTTATGTATCTTATGGACAGATGTAAGCTGAGTCTGGAATAAAACTTTAACAGAATTTATTCTCTAACAGACGACAACAGTACAAACAGATAGGTAGGTTGGTGTAGCATATCAACTGATAGAAGTGTTCATCAATGATCTTAAATTGAGTTTAAATGATCTGAGTCTGAGAAGGTTAGACTAAGGAGTTTATCTTAAACTTAGTTCAGTTCCTAGGGAAGGTTTGGAGGAGTTACTTTGGAGATAAGTTACGGTGGAGTCGTAACTATCAGGAGCCTTGTTGTTTACCAGAAAGGTGGAACTCACTGTATGCCGCTCCTGGATCGAGCTGCAGTGGAGAGTCAGATGGGACGGCGTGAAGGTGGAGTGTCCCTCCTCGGTCCCGTACGGACACCTTTGGGGGTCGAACCGCTGTAGGCCACGGAGTTCGTCCTTGGATGCGGTTTAGAGGTTCCATTGCGGACCGGTGGCAGCAGAGGCTAGCGTTCCCATAGTGGAGGCGGAGAGGCAGACTGAGAGGAGGTCTGGCCTCAGAGGGAAGCAGGAAACATCGGCTCACGGGGCTGAGGATACCCGTTCAGGGAGAGCCAGCAGCTGTCAAGCACTGTGTAGCTGAAAAACAGTGCGATGTTGTCTCGGAGATGCATGGGCCGAGAACTGAGCCGTTCCGGCAGTGAAGGCTCAGTCAGCAGAGCAGTGTGCTGAGGTGGACCTATCAGAGGGGAGTCTGATCGTGGCCAATGGGAGAGGGCTTTAACAAGACACGTGACTCAGACCATTAAAGTCACATACCTGAATGAAGTATTTCATGAAGTACTTTAGCAAGTAAAAATCTGTAAACCATGATTTAAGGTTTATATAAATAATAATAATACTGAAGCTGGATCAACATTCATAATACTGTAAGCAAAAGTGCATTAATCACATTAAGACATTTCTGGACAGTAGATCAAAGAGTGTCATTTTAGGAGGAGACACAAAGAGTCTTTAGGTTTTTTATAACTAAAGAGAGTCCAGTGGAGACTTCCAGAACGACCGAACCGAACATCTGGAGAATGTTGATTCAGGTTAAAACATAATAAACAGTCATTATAATCCAATTATTGGGAAAAAAGGATTATTGTTGTGTGTGATGGTCGGAGGGTCAGAGGTCAGATTATAGTGTATTTGGTAACGTTACAATATGGAAAGGACCTGTGTAGCACCCAATCCTCATTCTGCAACTACACCAGTACGCCTTGTGTGGAACAGTAGTCAGAAGTTCAAAGGATTAAGTATGAATGACCTTCTGTTAGAGGCACCAGATGTTCTCAACCCAATACGAGCTGTGTTGCTGAGGTTCAGAAGAGGAGTGTGTGCTGCTCTTGGTGACATTAAGAAAATGTATAACTCAGTGTGGCTGGAAGACTTAGAAATGCATCTTCACAGATTCCTGTGGAGAGATGATCAGGATGAGGAGCTGCAAGAGTTTCCTATAACCAGAGTCAACATGGGTGATCGCCCAGCAGGGTGCCTGGCACAATTGGCTATGAGAGAAACTGCAAAACTGCCTGAAGTATCCCATCTTGAAGAGGAACGCAGGATCATTGAAGAAGACAGCATGTGGATTATATCCTGACTTCTCACAACGATTTGAAGGAATTAGATGAGCGCACCAATGGAGTGGAAAAAATCCTGAGAGCTGGAGGATTTTTCCTCAAGCCATGGGTCCGGTCAGGTCAAAGTGGGAGGCAAGGAGAGAGTCAGAATCCAAAAGCACCATCAAGCAGAGACATTTTGATACTTCCAAACCAGATTAAGAGCAATGATAATAAGGCACTGGGAGTTGGATATCTGGTTGAAGAGGACAAACGTTACATCATGACCTCCATTAACTTTTCAAAACGAAGGAAAAAACTGAGGGTGGGTAAAAACTTCCTTGAAGAGGAGATAAGGAGTAAAACCCCTAAACCCCTGACTAGTCTAGTCGGTCTAGTCACTCCTGTTAAACAAAAAGGGGCCATACTTGTCAGACAAGCATTCCAAGAGGCCGGAGGTAAAGGTTTGACACAAGACACCTGGGACAAACCCCTTTCTGAAGACCTCAGACAGGAAGCGATCACATTGTTTGAAGAATATGCACGCTTATGCCACGTAACCTTCAATCGAAGCCTCACTCCTCCTAACTGGGTTAGGAGACCTACGGCTATAACATTCTCTGATGGGATTGACAAAAGTTACGGAGCAGTTGTCTACTTCAGATGGGAGACAGAGCAAGGTGTTCAGGTCAGACTAGTTGAGTCCAAAGCAAAGTTGACACCACTGGATCAAAAGGGTGAAGCAGTAAAATCAGAAATGTGTGGTGCAGTCTTTGCTACACGACTGAGGAACTACATAGAGAAACATAGTCCAATGTTAGTAGAGCGATGGTTCCATCTACTAGACAGCCAGACTGTGTTGGGAGCAATCCAGCGAGACAGTTACGGCTATCAGACCTTCTTTGCAAACAGAGTTGGAGAAATCCAGAAGAGTGGACCAGTGGAGGACTGGTGGTGGATACCAGGTACCTTAAACATTGCTGACATCATAACAAGGGGAGGAACACCTGAGGATCTTCAGGAGGGTTCAACCTGGCAGGAAGGACCAACATTTTTGAAGCAGCCAATAGAAGACTGGCCAAAGAAATCTGCAAAAGATGTGGCTGTAAATGCTAGAGAACGTGTAAATAAACTCCAGAGAAAATACTTCTCAGCAGTAATGACCAGAACCCAAGCAAAAAGAGAAAACCTCAACACCCAGTCTGATGTTCCTGGAAATATGGACGTTGATAGGAGACGAAGACCCCCAGCTGGCCTGGCAGCCAAGCAGCTTTTTGAGGTGACAAAATTCAGCAGCCTATCAAAAGCTACGAGGGTGCTTGCCTGGGTCTGGAAAGCAGTTATGAAGTGGAAAACCAAACTGCATTCAAAGATCTCAACTGTAAGTGACCGGCAGAAATCTCTGCCAGAAGAAGAGTTAAAGGAGAAAGTTAAAGAGTCTACACTTTCTGTTGGTGAGTGTGAAGATGCCTTTTTCTTTCAGCACAAGAGGGTGTGAGTTTCCAGGACACCACTCTGAACAGACTGGCTGTGTATAAAGATGTGAGTTCAGGACTCCTAGTATGTGGAGGACGTGTCCAGATCTTTAATGAGGACAAAATCGCTGTTCCGATCCTTCCTTATGAATCATGGATTTCATACCTCATTGCCCAGGAAGCTCACAGGGAAAACCATGAGGAAATTGCTGGAACACTATTAAAAATGAGAAAAAAGGTATGGATCGTTAAAGGCCGGAGACTGGCTAAAAGAGTTGTTGACAATGTGTAATATGCAGAAAACTCAAAGTAAGGAAATGCCAGCAAATCATGAGCGACCTCCCTACAGAGCGTACAGAGCCAGCCAGACCATTTGATTTCACAACGGTGGATCTGTTTGGACCTTATGAAGTCAAAGATTAAGTGAAGAAGAAAGTACGACTCAAGGTATGGGGGATTGTCTTCTGCTGCATGGCATCAAGGGCAATACACACAGATATTGTCAGTGACCAGTCAACTGAAGGGTTCCTACTAGCCTACCAAAGGTTTACAGCGTTACGAGGACACCCCAAAAAGCTGTGGTCTGATCCTGGCAAGAACTTTGTGGGAGCTAGACCTGCCCTAAAGGAGCTACACATATTTCTGGACAAGCTAAATAAACCAAAGCTTGAAAATGAAGCTGCAAAGAATGGAACTGAATGGAGCTGGAAGATCCATTCAGCAGATTCACCTCACAGGAATGGTGCAGCTGAAGCAGCAGTTCGTATGGTGAAAAAAGCCCTGTACAACCTGGGAGGAGATGGGATCTTTACATGGGGGGAATTCCAGACTTTTCTGTACATGGCAGCCAATTTGGCAAACGAAAGGCCAATAGACGCCAGGACTCAGAGTAGGGAGGACTGTGTCTACTACGTCAGCCCAAACTCCCTGCTACTGGGCAGGACTGGGTCTACAGGAGATCTGGGGAGTTTTGAGTTTGAAAAGTACCCCTA
The DNA here is from genome assembly GCA_006937965.1 of Callopanchax toddi. Taxonomy (NCBI): domain Eukaryota; kingdom Metazoa; phylum Chordata; class Actinopteri; order Cyprinodontiformes; family Nothobranchiidae; genus Callopanchax; species Callopanchax toddi. The sequence continues at coordinate 32,388 of SSNR01000962.1, forward strand.
CAAAAGACTGAGAGTTATCCAAACAGAGGTCAATAAAGTCTGGAGGAAATGGAGTCAGTTTGCAGGACCTCATTTATTTGTGAGAAGTAAATGGCACACAAAGGAATGGAATGTGGCTGTTGGAGACGTTGTCTGGCTTGCTGACCAGAATGCCTTACGGGGTCAATACAGACTCGGGAGAGTGATCAGTGTTAACATGGATAAGAAAGTAAGTAAGTAAGTAAGTAAAGTTTATTTCTATAGCACCTTTCACAGAAAAAAATCACAAAGTGCTTCACAGAAAACAGAATCAAACATGATAAAACAAATAAAATTAATAAAACAAACAAAATATCATTACAAATCAAAATCATTAAACAACAACAAGAGAACATAAAAGAGTTATTTAAAAGCAGTTTTGAATAATTGGGTCTTCAGCTGATTTTTAAAGGAGTCCAGACTGTCTATACAGCGTAAAACTAAAGGAAGGTCATTCCAAAGTCGAGGTGCAACAGACTGGAAGGAGAGATCACCTGGACTTTAAATCTGGTCCTTGGAACTGTTAGTAGATTCTGGTCTGTGGACCTGAGGACTCGGGTTGGAACTGTTAGTAGATTCTGGTCTGTGGACCTGAGGACTCAGGTTGGAACTGTTAGTAGATTCTGGTCTGTGGACCTGAGGACTCAGGTTGGAGCTGTTAGTAGATTCTGGTCTGTGGACCTGAGGACTCGGGTTGGAGCGTAGGTCTTTATCAGGTCAGTAACATAAAGAGGAGCTTGACCATGTAGGGCCCTGAAAGTTAGAGTCAGGATTTTAAAATGAACTCTACATTTAACAGGTAACCAATCAGAGACCTCAGAATAGGAGTGATGTCATCTTTCCTGTTTGCTCCAGTGAGGAGCCTCGCTGCAGAGTTCTGGACCAGCTGAAGGCCATAAAGGGCTTTTTGGTTCAAACATGTGAAAAGTGTGTTACAGTCATCTAGACGGGAGGAGATCAAAGCATGAAGAACCATTTCCTGTTCAGGTTTTGACACCAACTTTCTCAGTTTGGAAATATTTCTCAGATGATAAAAACAGTTTCTGACCAGCTGTTTTGAGCAACCTTCAAGAGACATTGATTGGTCGAAAATAACACCCAGATTCCTCAGGTTAGACTTTACAGCAGAACTTAAATGTCCAATCTGTTGACTGATCAGAGGGACCGTCCTATCAGGGGCAACAATCAGACATTCAGTCTTTTCAGGGTTTAACTGAAGGAAGTGATTTTCTAACCAGTTAGTAGCTGACAGACACTCCAGTAGTTCAGACAGTTTGTAGAACTCTGAGTCCTTGAAGGAGCAGTACAGCTGAATGTCATCTGCATAAAGGTGGTAGGAGACATTGGGACATCTACTAATGATCTGTCCAAGAGGATGGAGATGTAGTAAAAACAGGAGTGGACCCAGAACAGAGCCTTGGGGTACCCCACAGAACAGATCTGTAGTATCTGACATGATGTTGTTTATATGGACACTGAAACTTCTGTTTGAGAGGTACGATCTGAACCAGTCTAAAACTGTTCCAGAGATCCACCAAGTCACGGAGTCTGTTCATTAAGGTGCTGTCATCAACAGTGTCAAAAGCTGCAGAAAGGTCCAACAAGAAAGGTACTGTGAGGGATGTAAAAGTGAAAACATTCCCAAGTTATCCAGTCCCAACAGCAAAACCTGTCGTAAACAAGAGAGGAAACAAGGCCAACTTGAAATCTGTAACTAAAATCCTGCCACGATCCTTCACAGGGATGTCAGACGCTTGGTCATCTTGCTCCCTGTTGAAGAACAATGAATGCAAGTGACGAATGGGAAAGATGGAGTTAATTGATTCTACATCACCAAACCTCCAACAGTTCTTCATCATTCAGATAGAACATGACCTGTGACCTCCTTGGGTTCACCAACCAGGAGCTCAAGTGGGAGGTGTTGAGTTGAAAGAAAGGCTCCGCCCCTTTAAATGTTGGAACTCCTTGAGGAAGGAAGGAGTCATCAAGTAGAAGTGCAGCACCTGTGTGACCTGCTAAGCAGCAGCTTCTGAACAGACAGCCTCAGAGAAACAGAGGGAGATGAATCAATCATAAACTCAACCTGGAAGATGCCAATGGTAAAGGAATCTTTTGTTTCTTAAACCAAATGATACTGCAAAAAGGTTTTAAATAAAGGCAACTGGACTTATTTGGTTCTTTGAAGACGTTTCGCTGCTCATCCCAGTAGCTTTGTCAGTTCTGTTTAAAGTAAAGGAGAGAGGATCTTATAAACTGTTCTTATCTTCCTCTGTCTGTGACACACCTCCTTCCTGCCTCCAGAGAAGGTGTTAGCTCAATTGGCTTTTATGTCTCAGTTATGTCTCATCACAGCTGATCACAATAATGCATCAATTAAGGGCAGTTATACAATTTGAAGACATGAACAGACTGCCATTTATCTCCTAAATGACAAATGTTTTCGTTCAAATTCTCATTTTTATTCAGTTCAGAGACAGGGGTGGAGGCCGGTGACCAGCCGCGTAGGGCCCGCCGGTGCAGCTGGTGCGGTGCACCGGGGCCCGCAAGCCCCAGGGGGCCCAAAGAGGGCCCCTCCTTCAATGATATTATTCTCCCAATGGTGATTCTGTGATCAAATAGACAGTAACTCTTATTTCTGAGCCAGTCAGTGAACGCAACATAAAGTCAGCCGCAGCAGGAGAGTCAGGAGAGACAGACGCCTGTCAATCATGGCGACTGCGGCAAAAAATGATCATAAAGTGAACATTTCTCAGGAGAAATAGACAAGTGAGCATTTATTCATCCAAACCCGTGAGTTTAGCGTGTGTTAGACGCTGGGCGTGATGGAGTCTGACCTGGAGGAACTTTACTGAACTGGAGTTTACCGAGGAGTTCCAGCAGTCTGAGTCTGGATGAATGATCAGGTTACCAGACCGCAGACCGGAGGTAATACAAAAATACAGCTCAATTCTAATCTTTTCAAATTAAAATGGTTAAGTAGATTCTTGTTAACCAGAATGTTTAACTTTGACCTTCATTTCCTGGTAAAAAGAACCACAAACCCTCACTGACTTTAATGATGAGCTCCATTCAATAAACCTGACTAAGTAAAGTAGCTACTAAGAAAATAAATAAGTACTAAGTAAAAATATCCTTTCAGTATTTCTGAAGCAAGACCAGGATCCAGTTCTTGTTTCTGTTGGACTCAAACTTATTTTCAAGACCAAAAAACCAGAAAACAATCAGCCAATAAAATTCATTTTTCTTTTAATGAAGTCAACCTATCAGAGCCTTTCTGTCTACAGAGATCTACTGATCCTTTTCTACAGAAACTAATGCTTTGTTCAATTAAATCTGACATGTTTATTATATTGTTGACCACCTAGAAGTGAAAAAAAATCACATAGAATTATTATTTCTTCATGTTTCAATACAAATTTTTGTGACTTAGGACTTTATACTTGGTGATTTTTCCCTTTGTCTTGAAACAATTGGACTGACTGGTTAATTTTCTGAATGTGAAACCCCTCAGAGGACTTTGTTTTCTGGCAAAAACATTTTGTTTTACTGTTGATTTTTTCTTTATTGAAAACATTCAGCTAGATATCAGGGCTTATCAGGAGCTATCAGCACTCTACTTCCCTCCTCTCTTAGATCCATTTGCGATCATCACAACTCTTTTCACAATTATATTTGGTGATTTGATTCAGGAGGGGGGCCCTAAACTAACTCTTGCACCGGGGCCCAGCCCAACCTTGCTACGCCACTGCCGGTTGGTCTTGTGTATGTGTGTGCGCGCACAGGTCGTGTGTGTGCGGGCCTCCGAGTCGGAGTACTTACACAACTTTCAGAGCCGTTTTTAAATGAGCAGGTTTATAAATGAGGCCCCAGACCGGTGTCTATCAGCGGCCACGGAGCGAGAAACGGCTGCTCACAGCCCGGCAGGCTGCTGTAGCAACTCGCCAAGCGCTAGTCTGATGGCACGCGCTCACACACACATACACACACTCTCACACACACAAGTGTGTGATTTTAATTCTTCAAAATGACGAAAAATTATCAGATAGTGCCTCAAAATCTGGGTCCACCCGCTGGGCGGTACTACCGGTAAATCCTGGAACCATAAAATTTAAAATGTTTTAGTGGCGACTTAAAAGAACCGGGTTTTTGGACAACACTATTTCTGGGGCAAAAAAACATTCAGGGCTTGATAAGAAATGTTTGGGGCTAGAGCCAGGAATGCCCAGGCCAGGGGACGCCACTGGGCGGGGCTTGTTTCTAGTCCACTAAAAGACAATCATTGATTAGAATCTGAGCTGTGAAGCTAAAAATCAGGTTAAAATCCTGCTGTGTGAACCGGGGTAGGTACCCGATCTGCTCGGGCTGCCAGAATCGGCTCGGGGTCCTTCTCCTACCGACGACGTCACACTACGGCAAAACAACTCTTACAAAATACGCTGTAAACCCCGATCGATACTGTTCTTTCACACAGGTTTTGGAAAGAGTTCATCAGGTTTGTTATTAAATCCATGATTCTGATAGCCTAAATGTTTTTTTAACATCTGTAGTTTGTTAATAAAAACACGATGTTATCTTTGTTTTGAAACTACATCAAATCAACATCAGACTGTGCCAAGTAAGCACAACAGTTCTCCTATGTGAATGTTTTAAATGTATTTACATAATTTGCAGGCCTGGCCATTTGTATAAATGTAGGATTTTTCTGTATATTTCATTAGTTCCTATTTAAATAAATCTAAAGATTCATTCAAAACGAAGTTGTAGTCCTTACTCGGACTACAGCCATGAATTTATCTGGACCAATCAAAAGCTTCAGCATCAACGTGCAAACGTAACTTTTACGAACTTGGTGACGTCACTCCCGTTAGTTGTATGTTCAGCCAATCAGCTCGTGCCACGTAATCGGCAGGCGCAGGCCCCGAGCAGATCTGGCAGCCCGAGTAGATGTGGTACCTTTGTAGGCCTTTACATGTGAAATCCACAGGATTTATTGATCAGATGTTGGTTTCTTTGTCTTCTTCTTGTAACCACTAAATGATGACATCATCAGACTGATAGTGATTAAAGGAGCAGTTCCTAACATCTGGTCTCCAGGTCTCTAATGGTTCCTGTTGGTAGCTCCTACTGATCATCTGGTCGCTGTCAGACACAAACCTTCCTGTCATCACATCTGGAACATGCACTCTAAAAAATCCTCCTTTGACTCAATGGGATTAAAGCTTGTAGAGGACAAACTCAATGATGTGGTTGAACTGATCAGATTCACTTGGTCCAACTCAAACAGGATCAGAATATTGACTGAATAGTTGTTGACTTGGATCATGTGACCTGTGACCTCAGTAGACTCCTGTAGAGCCAGGTCTGAAGATCAAACTTCACCTCTGACATCACAGTGACATCATCAACATCAAACAGCTGGTTGCTCCTCACTTCAAACACATGAAAGCTGCAGCTTCACTGGTTGATTGTCATTTCTTCAACATCCTAACAAACAGAAAACCAGTGAAACCATTGATCCCAACTCCTCCAGTGACTGACTTTCTACACTTTGTTCAGCTTGGTCCATCAAAGTCTCCACCAGTCTGTTAGTGGTTCAGATGATGGGAGTTGAACTGGACACTCATTATTAGAAGCAGCTGGACTGATTGTGTCCTNAGTACTAAGTAAAAATATCCTTTCAGTATTTCTGAAGCAAGACCAGGATCCAGTTTTTGTTTCTGATGGACTCAAACTTATTTTCAAGACCAAAAAACCAGAAAACAATCAGCCAATAAAATTCATTTTTCTTTTAATGAAGTCAACCTATCAGAGCCTTTCTGTCTACAGAGATCTACTGATCCTTTTCTACAGAAACTAATGCTTTGTTCAGTTAAATCTGACATGTTTATTATATCGTTGACCACCTAGAAGTGAAAAAAAATCACATAGAATTATTATTTCTTCATGTTTCAATACAAATTTTTGTGACTTAGGACTTTATACTTGGTGATTTTTCCCTTTGTCTTGAAACAATTGGACTCACTGGTTAATTTTCTGAATGTGAAACCCCTCAGAGGACTTTGTTTTCTGACAAAAACATTTAGTTTTACTGTTGATTTTTTCTTTAGTGAAAACATTTAGCTAGATATCAGGGCTTATCAGGAGCTATCAGCACTCTACTTCCCTCCTCTCTTAGATCCATTTGCGATCATCACAACTCTTTTCACAATTATATTTGGTGATTTGATTCAGGAGGGGGGCCCTAAACTAACTCTTGCACCGGGGCCCAGCCCAACCTTGCTACGCCACTGCCGGTTGGTCTTGCGTATGTGTGTGCGCGCGCAGGTCGTGTGTGTGTGCGGGCCTCCGAGTCGGAGTACTTACACAACTTTCAGAGCCGTTTTTAAATGAGCAGGTTTATAAATGAGGCCCCAGACCGGTGTCTATCAGCGGCCACGGAGCGAGAAACGGCTGCTCACAGCCCGGCAGGCTGCTGTAGCAACTCGCCAAGCGCTAGTCTGATGGCACGCGCTCACACATACACACACTCTCACACACACAAGTGTGTGGTTTTAATTCTTCAAAATGACGAAAAATTATCAGATCGCGCCTCAAAATCCGGGTCGACCCGCTGGGCGGTACTACCGGTAAATCCTGGAACCATAAAATTTAAAATGTTTTAGTAGCGACTTAAAAGAACCGGGTTTTTGGACAACACTATTTCTGGGGCAAAAAGACATTCAGGGCTTGATAAGAAATGTTTGGGGCTAGAGCCAGGAATGCCCAGGCCAGGGGACGCCACTGGGCGGGGCTTGTTTCTAGTCCACTAAAAGACAATCATTGATTAGAATCTGAGCTGTGAATCTAAAAATCAGGTTAAAATCCTGCTGTGTGAACCGGACTTTACATCTGAAATCCACAGGATTTATTGATCAGATGTTGGTTTCTTTGTCTTCTTCTTGTAACCACTAAATGATGACATCATCAGACTGATAGTGATTAAAGGAGCAGTTCCTAACGTCTGGTCTCCAGGTCTCTAATGGTTCCTGTTGGTAGCTCCTACTGATCATCTGGTCGCTGTCAGACACAAACCTTCCTGTCATCACATCTGGAACATGCACTCTAAAAAATCCTCCTTTGACTCAATGGGATTAAAGCTTGTAGAGGACAAACTCAATGATGTGGTTGAACTGATCAGATTCACTTGGTCCAACTCAAACAGGATCAGAATATTGACTGAATAGTTGTTGACTTGATCCATGTGACCTGTGACCTCAGTAGACTCCTGTAGAGCCAGGTCTGAAGATCAAACTTCACCTCTGACATCACAGTGACATCATCAACATCAAACAGCTGGTTGCTCCTCACTTCAAACACATGAAAGCTGCCAGCTTCACTGGTTGATTGTCATTTTTTTCAACATCCTAACCAACAGAAAACCAGTGAAACCATTGATCCCAACTCCTCCAGTGACTGACTTTCTACACTTTGTTCAGCTTGGTCCATCAAAGTCTCCACCAGTCTGTTAGTGGTTCAGATGATGGGAGTTGAACTGGACACTCATTATTAGAAGCAGCTGGACTGATTGTGTCCTCCTAAAGTCAAACATGCTAACCTGATCCTGTAGGATGCATCCTGCTGGTCTGTCCTCTAATTCAGCAGGATGACCTGCTGCAGCTCTCTGCCATGACAGCTCACTGCTTCCAGTTTTTAATGGACTCTTTCTGTCCCTGAAGTGAAGGAACTCAGACCTCCTGGACCTAGAAAAGCCAGCAGAAGGTTCTGATGTTTCTGGGAACCTTCCACCATAATACTGAGTCAACATTAGTCCCTGTGGATCAGTCAGCTGATGGTGACCTCAGCCTGATGTCAGACCTGTGAATGACATCATCATCAGACTGAGACTGGTACTGAACTGGATCCACCAGGTCTCCATGAGACAGACAGGAGACAGCTGGATGTTCTAGATGTGGGACAATAAATGTTGACTCATTCATCAGCAGGTCAGTCCAGTCTCACTGACTGGGGTCTGGGTTTCATGGAGCTCCATCAACCACCACCAACCATTCATACAGGCAAGGTGGGGAAGTGTTTAGCCCAAGGACACAACGGCAGAGTGACTAGGATGGAGCTGGCTTCAAACAGACAACCCTCCATTGACTGAAGGACCTGCTGAACCTCCTGAGACACTGAAGCTCCAGAGACTGACATCACTTCCTGTTGACTTTGAAATCTGGATGTAAAGATGTTCACTCATTGGATGAAAGACTTGATGAAGCTGAAACACTAGAAGAATCAGTCAGACACCAGAGAAACTGACCTGAGAGTTTCCAGTTTGCAGTTTGGACTCTTCAGTCCATCAGACAGAGACTTCACTCCTGAATCATGGATCCACAGGTCCAGGTCCCTCAGACTGGAGGACTGGGAGCTGAGAACTGAGGACAGAGCTTCACAGCCTCTACTGGAGAGGAGACAGCCCCTCAGTCTGAAGAGGAGATGAGAGCAGAAGGAATTAGTAACTCTGTCTCCTGTAAAACCACAGTAATCTATTTAGAAACATCTGACTGGACCTGGACTCACAGAGCTTTGTTGGAGGCTTTGACCACTGGCAGCAGCCTCAGAAGAGCCTCCTCTGAAGCAGAGTATTTCTTCAGGTCAAACACATCCAGATCTTTTCCTGATGACACTGAGATGAAGACCAGAGCTGACCACTGAGCAGGAGACAGTTTATCTGTGGAGAGACGTCCTGACCTCAGAGCCTGTTGGATCTCCTCCACTAGAGAAGCATCATTCAGTTCATTCAGACAGTGGAACAGGTTGATGCTCTTCTCTGGAGACTCATTCTTACTGATCTTCTTCTTGATGTACTGGACTGTTTCCTGATTGGTCTGTGAGCTACTTCCTGTCTGAGTCAGCAGACCTCGTAGGAGAGTCTGATTGGTCTGCAGTGAAAGACCCAGGAGGAACCGGAGGAACAAGTCCAGGTGTCCATTTGGACTCTTTAAGGCCTTGTCCACAGCAGACTGATGGACATATTTTAGTTCTGTTTTAAATATTTTGGACCACAGAGAAGTTGTTTCATGTTTTTCTCTCATCAGATTGACTCCATGGTTGCTGAAGGTCCGATGGACATGAAGAGCAGCCAGAAACTCCTGAACACTCAGATGGACGAAGCAGAAGACCTTGTCCTGGTACAGTCCTCCTCTCTCCTCTCTGAAGACCTGTGTGAACACTCCTGAGTAAACTGAGGCGTCTCTGATATGGATGCCACACTCTGTCAGGTCTGATTCATAGAAGATCAGGTTTCCTTTCTCCAGCTGATCAAAAGCCAGTTTTCCCAGAGACTCAATCATCTTCCTGCTCTCTGGACTCCAGTCTGGATCTGTCTCAGCTCCTCCATCATACTTGACCTTCTTGACTTTGGTCTGAACCACCAGGAAGTGGATGTACATCTCAGTCAGGGTCTTGGGCAGCTCTCCTCCCTCTCTGGTCTTCAACACGTCCTCCAGAACTGTAGCAGTGATCCAGCAGAAGACTGGGATGTGACACATGATGTGGACGCTTCGTGATGTCTTGATGTGGGAGATGATCCTGCTGGCCTGCTCCTCATCTCTGAACCTCTTCCTGAAGTACTCCTCCTTCTGTGGCTCAGTGAACCCTCTGACCTCTGTCACCATGCCAACACACTGAGGAGGGATCTGATTGGCTGCTGCAGGTCGTGTGGTGATCCAGAGGCCAGCAGAGGGAAGCAGGTTCCCCCTGATGAGGTTTGTCAGCAGAACATCCACTGAGGTGGACTCTGTAACATCAGTCAGGACCTCCTGGTTGTGGAAGTCCAGAGGAAGTCGACACTCATCCAGACCATCAAAGATGAAGACCACCTGGAAGTCTTCAAAGCTGTGGATTCTTCTGGTTTCAGTGAAGAAGTGATGAACGAGTTCCACCAAGCTGAACTTTTTCTCCTTCAGCACATTCAGCTCTCTGAAGGTGAATGGAAACAGGAAGTGGATGTTGTGGTTGGCTTTGTCTTCAGCCCAGTCCAGAGTGAACTTCTGAGTTAAGACCGTTTTCCCGATGCCGGCCACGCCCTTTGTCATCACTGTTCTGATTGGTCCATGTCTTCCAGGTGGGACTTTAAAGATGTCTTCTTGTCTGATGGTGGTTTCTGGTCTGTGTGGTTTCCTGGAGGCTGTTTCAATCTGTCTGACCTCATGTTGATCATTGACCTCTCCAGTCCCTCCCTCTGTGATGTAGAGCTCTGTGTAGATCTGCTTCAGGAGGGTTGGACTTCCTGCTGTAGCGATCCCCTCAAACACACACTGGAACTTCTCCTTCAGAACACCTTTAAGTTGATGTTGACCAACTGCAGCAGCACGTCCTGAATGAAGACAAAACATGATGAAGTGAATGTTTGATCATCAGTTTGTGCTTCATTCCTCCAGCAGGTTCAATCTTTAGAGAAATCCTCTTACTGCTCTGCAGACGCTCAGCCAGCTCCTCCTGCTTCATCCTCCTCAGGAAGGAAACTGTCATCTCCTCAAACGCCTCTCTGCTCCTCCTCTGCTCTTCATCCTCACCCTCCAACACCTCCTCATCCTCCCTCTGACTCTCTGAGCATTCTGGGTCATCTGGACTCAGAAGCTTCTGGATCCTCTTCAGCTGGTTCTTCACAAAAGTCAGGATGTGGTCCTCCAGCTCCTGGAACAGAATCCTATGTGAATCATCCTGAAAGCATGGAGCCAAACATCAGATCAGTGTTGGACAGACTGACAGTCCACTGGTCTCCAGAGAGCAGCATGGAGAGGACTGATGTTAAAGTAGTTGTTGTCCATGTACAGACCTGAAATATGGAGTCCAGCTGTGTTTGATGCTGCTGGGCAGACTGACCACTGGGACCCTCTGAGCTCTGCTGGTCCACTCTGTGGAGAATCAGGAAGAATCAGCTGACCTTCTGTCTGTCCACACAGAGACAAACACAAGGTCAAGGTCCATGTGGCGTCACGCTCCACAGACTAGTAGTCCTCCTCCATCAGCAACACCTGCACCTGAGTGGAAGTTCTACCTACACTGGGTTTGACCCACAGCTCAAAGGTGACCCCTGCTGGACCAACTGGTGAACTACAGACACTCAGAAACTCCTCCTCCAGCATCCATTCTGTCACTTTGACTGCTGAGTTAGTGGAAAACATCCAACACACACCGCTTCACATCTGAACATAGAAATGTGTGTGAAGAAGAGCTGAGCTGACATTAAACAGCTGATGGAATCAAAACAGTTCAACCTGACTCAGTGACGACATTTAGACTCACTCACCTCTCTGAGGGGGGGCCAGCACTGGAGTTAAAATCAAGACCATGACCCTTTGACCTGTCGCTCTTAAAGGACACACAGCTGGGTCCAGGTCCAGGTCCAGGTCCAGGTCCAGGTCCAGGTCCAGGTTCAGGTCCAGCTTTGAGTCTCTGATGTTTCCTGTTTAAAACAAACTGTTTTCATTCTGAATGAACTGACTGACTGATGTAGGGTGAGTCAGTCAGTGAGACTGGATCCTGGAACATTCTGGGTCAAAGGAACAGGATTAATGATCCTTTCCTGCTGCAGGTGTCCACTTCTGGACCTCTACAGTCCATCATCACATGGAGGAGGTCACAACAACAGCAGGTAAAGGTTCATTTAGTCCATTACTTCAATTCATTTACCACTAAGACTCATAGGAACTTTGAACGTTGACTGATGATCTGAATCCCAGCTCAGAGAAACAGGTGAATAAAGAGACAGGCTGTAAAACATGTTTACTATAAATAAAGGAAGGAAAGAGATGGAACATGATGGACAGCAGCATGTGTCCATTTCATCACAATTCATTGATTTCTTGTATCTTTTGTTTAATAAAAACAGTCAAAAGAAGTCAAATGTCTGCAGCTTTGGTTGGACCTCTTGTTCTCTGTAAACATCAGAGAAACTTTCAGACCTTTGACCCAAAACCACATCTAATCAGCCGAGCAGCATCAGGACCGACTCCCTACAGCGGTTTTTCATGACAACATCCCCTGATAAAACCTCTGATCCTTAGAAATCGTTGCTCTGTGGCTAAAACCTGATTTCTCCATTTTTCAATCTGTTTTTACATCAATCAGCTTCACTGGCTTCATTCACGTCCATCAGTAGTTTGATGGTAAATGTTTTGTTAGTGAAGATATGTTTTTCCTGACAGCATCATAACAGGTTGTAACAGAGTCGACAGACGTCCTGTTTTAGAGCAGATGAACATCTGGAGCAGCTGGAAGCATTTTATAGTTACAACATTTAAATTCACTCACCTCCTTGATGGTGGAGAGACACTGGATTTAAAATGAATATCTTTATCCATTGACCCATCGCTCTTAAAGGACACACAGCTGGGTCCAGCTCCAGGTCCAGGTCTTGTCCTGTGAATACAGATGTTCTGATGATGTGAGCTCTGACATGGAGAAGAGTGGTGGACACTTAGAGATGATGATCTGACCTCTGAACGTTCCTCTCATGTTCTCCACTCAGACTGGTTCTAGAGGGAGGGACTCCCTCCTCTCTGTCCTCACTCTGATCCATGCTGCTGAATCACATCAGCTCACACACACTTCCTCCCTCCACCTGCAGAGGAAACACACATGGAGTCATGGAGCTGCAGCCCAACACACACATGATGGTGGAGCAACATTTACAGTCAGCTTCATTTGATTCACTCACTTCAACCTGTGGAAACATTTCAGCTGATCATTGAAGCAACAGAGGATCAAAAACAATGAAGGAACTTTTATTTTGAAAGGACTAACAGGAAGTGGCTGTGTCTGACTTTAATGGAGGGAATGAGTGAAATGAACTGACTCCAGTAAATCAGAAGACAAATAAACACATTGTTACAACCCTTGGGGGTCTAGGAGCAAAAAAAAGAGGGTCTAACAAAAGGAAGTGGGTAAATAAATGAGAGTTTTGTAAAGTAAAAAGTATTTTCATTTAT
>SSNR01000963.1:12762-41103 GCA_006937965.1 Callopanchax toddi
CAAGCCCCTTCCTCCCATTAGATCAGCACAGCCTGTGGAGGGAGGTGAGGAGGACAGAGGAGCAGCAGGAGGAGGACTAAATAAAGTTAGTACACTAAAAGTGACCTGTGTAAGATTTTTCTAATGTTTATAGAATAGTTTTTTAAAAAGTAGTCCTTTGTTCTATCATCAGATGTATTGTTGTGGTCAGAATACTCAGACATATTGTGATTATATACAGACTGCCCATCCCTTTCCCTCAGATCAGAATAGTTGAGTTTATTGTTGTAGAGAATCTTTGTCTTTAAAGAGCTCTAGACTAGAACGGGCTGACCTGTAGACTCAGCTGATGATCATGTTTTAGTCAATAAGTTCACAGGTTACAGAGAAATCAGTGATGGACAGGAGTTGATGTGAAAGCCAGTGAAATGTTTGGATCTCCAGATGGTTGTCTTCAGTCTTCTCCAGTGTGTTGTTGGTATTCTGTACTAGAGTACAGCGCCTCACACACTTATTTAGCCACGCCCCCTTCTGTGTCCCAACCGTGTTGCAGCACCGACATCGCCCCGGAACTAATAGTGAAGTTCATCCCGCCAAAATAAAATGATGCTCTGAGGAGTTCACCTGATGGACAGAAAAAAGACTCGGAGTTCATCCAGATCCTGTCCCACAGCTCCACACACTGACCATAGGAATGTTTATTTACAGAGTGTCTATCTTTTAGATTGACCTCTGACCTTTAGGACCCTGTTTACAGTTCAGACTGGATAGAAAACAGATGAATGTGACTTTTTATTTTATAGTCAGAGGAGCATCACTAGTCAGACAGACAGGAGGCAGCATGTGAGGCTGGGAAAGAACGTCTCCAATACTCAGACCATCAGCACCGGTAGACTCCAAGGCTGCGTCTTCTCCCCTCTGCTCTTCTCCCTCTACACCAACTGCTGCACCTCCAGCCTCCAGTCTGTGAAGCTGATCAAGTATGCAGATGACATCACCCTGATTGGTCTTAGTGCAGCTGCTGGTGTGGTTTTCTCTCTGCTCCATAGAGAGAGTCCTGACCATCAGCATCCTGGTGTGGTACAGCAGCAGCTCAGCAGCTGACAGAGACTCATTCAGACTGCAGAGAAAAGAACAAACACACACCTGCTGACCTGGAGGACATCCTCACTGCTGGCTGCATTGGGAAAACAACAATCATCCTAAAAGACTCAACCCACCCTACTAACAGTGGCGTCTCGTCATGTAGGGCCGGTAGGTCCCGGCCCCACCAGCCACCAGATGGCGCTGTGGGGATCAATGGGAAAGAATAGTTCGTTTTTAGACAAATACTGCAAAAAAACCCATTCTGTTACTAAGATATTCTGTTATAAATATTTGTGTAATCATATCTAAATCTTTGCTTTGATACTGACAAGCTAAGGAGGTTAAATTCTCTTGAAATCCTGGCGACGGGCCAGCCCCTCGCAGCCTGTCTAAAAGACGAGCATCTGAAAATCACTGTGCGCATGCGCAACAAACTCTCAATAGACACACACGGGGCATGAAGCGCTGGGCCCCAAACCCAGACCATCCAATTAAAACACTGGAATATTACACGTGACGTTACCTTCACGTTCGGAGGGAAAGCAGAGCTCCTCAATCTAGTGTTGTTTAGCTAGTTAGCTCCCAGGACAAAAAGACAATTCGAAGTAGATTTGTTTTAATGATTTGCATCTTTTCTTTTAAAGAAATGAACAACGCTGGTGAGTGAACCTTTATTTGCAATTTCATATATAAAATAGTTGTTTTCTTAAATTAGATTTAGATTAAATTGCATTTTTAATGTGAAAGTTTGTGCTACAGTTATATATTTGAATTGTGCCCCACCTAACATATGATGCCAGAGACGCCACTTCCTACTAACCATCTCTTTAAGCTTCTTCCATCTGGCAAACCATACAGGGCCATAAAAACACACCACCAGGCTGCTGAACAGCTTCTACGCAAGAGCATCACTGAACTGAATACTGCTGCTAACAGGTCACACAGACAGTGATTCTGTGGGACAGTTGGTGCACTACAGCACCTTGTTTACATCTATGACCTCTGTCACCTTAACATGTGACTCTGTTTACATTTAGATGATGTTTACAGGCTTTTCTAAATCTAGGTGGTCTTCAAAGTTAGAGGAAAATTCTAAATTCCTTCCTGATTTCTCCTCAGACTCGGAGCAGAAAGCTCTTCTATTTAGGACACCCTTGTTGATCCTAGAGCATCACTGCAGAGGGAGATTCACACACAAGAATCCACACAGGTGAGAAGCCATTTTGTTGTGGTGATTGTGGACATAGTTTTAGGGACAAGTCAGCTTTAAACAAACACATGAGAATCCACACAGGTCAGAAGCCATTTTGTTGTGGTGATTGTGGACATAGTTTTAGGGACAAGTCAAATTTAAACAGACACATGAAAATCCACACAGGTCAGAAGCCATTTTGTTGTGATGATTGTGGACAAAGTTTTAGCCGAAAGTCAACTTTAGACACACACATGATGATCCACACAGGTCAGAAGCCATTTTGTTGTGGTGATTGTGGACAACGTTGTAGGGTCAAGTCAATTTTAGACACACACATGATGATCCACACAGGTCAGAAGCCATTTTGTTGTGTTGATTGTGGACAACGTTTTAGAGTCAAGTCACTTTTAATCACACACATGATGATCCACACAGGTCAGAAGCCATTTTCTTGTGGTGATTGTGGACAACGTTTTAGGGTCAAGTCACTTTTAAACACACACATGATGATCCACACTGGTCAGAAGCCATTTTGTTGTGTTGATTGTGGACAACGTTTTAACCAAAAGTCACATTTAAACACACACATGATGATCCACACAGGTCAGAAGCCATTTTGTTGTGATGATTGTGGACAAAGTTTTAGCCGAAAGTCAACTTTAGACACACACATGATGATCCACACAGGTCAGAAGCCATTTTGTTGTGGTGATTGTGGACAACGTTTTAACCAAAAGTCAAATTTAAACACACACATGATGATCCACACAGGTCAGAAGCCATTTTCTTGTGGTGATTGTGGACAACGTTTTAGGGTCAAGTCACTTTTAAACACTCACATGATGATCCACACAGGTCAGAAGCCATTTTGTTGTGTTGATTGTGGACAACGTTTTAGCCAAAAGCCAACTTTAAACACACACATGATGATCCACACAGGTCAGAAGCCATTTTCTTGTGGTGATTGTGGACAACGTTTTAGGGTCAAGTCACTTTTAAACACACACATGATGATCCACACTGGTCAGAAGCCATTTTGTTGTGGTGATTGTGGACATAGTTTTAGGGACAAGTCAAATTTAAACAGACACATGAAAATCCACACAGGTCAGNAACAGACCACACATGGACGTGTTGAGCTGATGTTTATGGAGCTGTTTGAAACTTGGCAGGAACAGAAAACTGTCAGACACACGACAAAGTGCCAACAGGCAGACTGAAAAACCCACGAGAACCAGGAAACCTCCCAGAGATCCTACAGTCTCTTAGCGCCCCCTGGTGGCCCGATCAGACTATAACACTATGGACCACAAGGTGCTTTAGAAATCAACAGGTGAGACATTTTATCTGAAGTCAGACTAATAAACACAGAGAGGTTGTTAACAGAGTTGTAAATGGAAGAGGAGACATCAGAGAACAGGACTCATCTACTAGAGTTCATGGACATTTAAAGAGACGAGGAAGGGACATCCAGAGAGCCTCTGCTCCAGGACACTGTTACCTGGGACCCCTTATCACGGCCGACTTCCAGCTCCACTCCAGACCAGACTTCATCCTGGTCAGAGGTTGTGGTTCGTGGCTGAAAGAGGAGCCCTCCTGTTGTTTCCAGCACCCCACCTGACCTCAGCCTGTCTAAGCGCTTCTCTGTACTGGATGCTGAGGAAGAACCAGCTGTCATCTCCAAGCCCCTTCCTCCCATTAGATCAGCACAGCCTGTGGAGGGAGGTGAGGAGGACAGAGGAGCAGCAGGAGGAGGACTAAATAAAGTTAGTACACTAAAAGTGACCTGGGTAAGATTTTTCTAATGTTTATAGAATAGTTTTTTAAAAAGTAGTCCTTTGTTCTATCATCAGATGTATTGTTGTGGTCAGAATACTCAGACATATTGTGATTATATACAGACTGCCCATCCCTTTCCCTCAGATCAGAATAGTTGAGTTTATTGTTGTAGAGAATCTTTGTCTTTAAAGAGCTCTAGACTAGAACGTGCTGACCTGTAGACAGGGCCGGCCCTGGACTGAATGGTGCCCTAGGCGAAAAATGATTTTGGCTCCCCCTACAGCTCAGAACAGAAACAACGTAACTTTTGCAAATTCTAAGTAGTAAGCAATGTACTAAAGTTGGATAAACTTGAACTGATGACATTCATTCATATAATAAGTAGGGGGCACAACAGCATGATAGCCCTTTAGTCTTAGCTAACTTGCTAAATGATGGTCCAGGAAAAAATGTTCACAATTTCATGTATATTAATTAAATACTTCTACTTTGGGCCCATTTTGCCTCCTTTTTCTTTATTCGTTTCCTGAAGGCTGCCCCAGAGGGCTTGCTTTGTCTTTTCATTCTGCCAGCGACTTTTAACAAGGTGCTATCACTGACAACGTCACAGACTCATCATGCATTATCTACAGGTGTTGGGAAAGTTACTTCTAAACTGTAATGCATTATTTATTACTTGTTACTGTCATTTTAAAGTAATCCCTTACATTACAATATTACTGTTTTTTAAATGTAAGGCATTACACTACTTTTGCATTACTTTTAGTTACTCTAACCAAAAATACTGTAAATATGGATTTGACCATAAATGTAGCTCATTACACATCCAGTGGAAGGTGATGTGATGGATACATGGAGATATACAACTATCTGGATATTAACCCATCCATCCATCTATCTATCCATCCATCATTTATCATTCATCTATCCATCCATCATTTATCATTCATCCAGCATTATCCATCCATCATCCATATCTCTCCATATATCCCTACCTATCCATATATTATTCCATCATATCTATATACAGTATATTTAAATCTATAAACATATCTCTCTGCACAAGCTCCTTATTCATTAGTTTGACTGACTCCTACCTGCACCTGTCTGCTTCTTCTTCACCTGTCTGCTCCTCCCTCCTGCAGCAGAAGCTGCATGACGCGCGTTTCCTCTGCTCAGTGGGCGAGAGAGTGAACTCTCCAACTTCTGACGTGAATAACAGAGTGATTCTTTATTTTGAAACTATCTCTCAGTTTGCTCGCTTCAGTTTACGGAGCGCTGCATGCGCTCATATGTCTTAACAGGCCTTGGATGCCGTGAGCGCGCACGACTCGGGCCGCGTTTTCCATCTGGACCGAGTTGCGAACCGAACCACGCATGAGTGTCGGACCAGACAGAACCGGACTTGTTTCACTGGCTGCAGATTTACTCCTCTCTGCTGTCTGACCACATTTTTCACTGAGTGACGTTTCTCCTCTGAAGAACCCACCGCCTCAATCCGGGTTAAACGTGCACTGTAACGCGCACTGACGTTAAAATATTACAGCTTTTTGTCTGTAATGCCTTACATTATTGCTTTACCGAAAAAAGCAATGCATTACAGTAATTAATAACCTTTGGAAGTCGTTACTCCCAACACTGATTATCAATAAACAACCGGACGGAGGGGTGCATGCAGCGCGCCTCTCCCCCACCTTACCTTATCACAGCGGCAGCAGCCATGGGGCGCCACCGTTGACTGTTCATGCAGCAAAAGTTGTGCTTTTTTATTTATTTACTTAGTTTATTTATTTATTACGGTACTTACTTTGCTCTTTACATGAGATGAATGGTGTGTTCAGCAGTTTGTCAAAATAAATAAATAAAAAAATTTTTTTAAAGGGACAATTTGGCGCCCCCTCCAGCAGAGGGCGCCCTAGGCAATTGCCTAATCAGCCTATGCCTAGAACCGGCCCTGCCTGTAGAGTCAGCTGATGATCATGTTTTAGTCAATAAGTTCACAGGTTACAGAGAAATCAGTGATGGACAGGAGTTGATGTGAAAGCCAGTGAAATGTTTGGATCTCCAGATGGTTGTCTTCAGACTTCTCCAGTGTGTTGTTGGTATTCTGTACTAGAGTACAGCGCCTCACACACTTATTTAGCCACGCCCCCTTCTGTGTCCCAACCGTGTTGCAGCACCGACATCGCCCCGGAACTAATAGTGAAGTTCATCCCGCCAAAATAAAATGATGCTCTGAGGAGTTCACCTGATGGACAGAAAAAAGACTCGGAGTTCATCCAGATCCTGTCCCACAGCTCCACACAGTGACCATAGGAATGTTTATTTACAGAGTGTCTATCTTTTAGATTGACCTCTGACCTTTAGGACCCTGTTTACAGTTCAGACTGGATAGAAAACAGATGAATGTGACTTTTTATTTTATAGTCAGAGGAGCACATCACTAGTCAGACAGACAGGAAGCAGCATGTGAGGCTGGGAAAGAATGTCTGAAATACTCAGACCATCAGCACCGGTAGACCCCAAGGCTGCGTCCTCTCCCCTCTGCTCTTCTCCCTCTACACCAACTGCTGCACCTCCAGCCTCCAGTCTGTGAAGCTGATCAAGTATGCAGATGACATCACCCTGATTGGTCATAGTGCAGCTGCTGGTGTGGTTTTCTCTCTGCTCCATAGAGAGAGTCCTGACCATCAGCATCCTGGTGTGGTACAGCAGCAGCTCAGCAGCTGACAGAGAGTCATTCAGACTGCAGAGAAAAGAACAAACACACACCTGCTGCCCTGGAGGACATCCTCACTGCTGGCTGCATTGGGAAAACAACAATCATCCTAAAAGACTCAACCCACCCTACTAACAGTGGCGTCTCGTCATGTAGGGCCGGTAGGTCCCGGCCCCACCAGCCACCAGATGGCGCTGTGGGGATCAATGGGAAAGAATAGTTCGTTTTTAGACAAATACTGCAAAAAAAAACATTCTGTTACTAAGATATTCTGTTATAAATATTTGTGTAATCATATCTAAATCTTTGCTTTGATACTGACAAGTTAAGGAGGTTCAATTCTCTTGAAATCCTGGCGACGGGCCAGCCCCTCGCAGCCTGTCTAAAAGACGAGCATCTGAAAATCACTGTGCGCAACACGCTCTCAATAGACACACACGGGGCACGAAGCGCTGGGCCCCAAACCCAGACCATCCAATTAAAACACTGGAATATCACACGTGACGTTACCTTCACGTTCGGTGGGAAAGCAGAGCTTCTCAATCTAGTGTTGTTTAGCTAGTTAGCTCCCAGGACAAAAAGACAATTCGAAGTAGATTTTTTAAAATGATTTGCATCTTTTCTTTTAAAGAAATGAACAACGCTGGTGAGTGAATCTTTATTTGCAATTTCATATATAAAATAGTTGTTTTCTTAAATTAGATTTAGATTAAATTGCATTTTTAATGTGAAAGTTTGTGCTACAGTTATATATTTGAATTGTGCCCCACCTAACATATGATGCCAGAGACGCCACTTCCTACTAACCATCTCTTTAAGCTTCTTCCATCTGGCAAACCATACAGGGCCATAAAAACACACCACCAGGCTGCTGAACAGCTTCTACGCAAGAGCATCACTGAACTGAATACTGCTGCTAACAGGTCACACAGACAGTGATTCTGTGGGACAGTTGGTGCACTACAGCACCTTGTTTACATCTATGACCTCTGTCACCTTAACATGTGACTCTGTTTACATTTAGATGATGTTTACAGGCTTTTCTAAATCTAGGTGGTCTTCAAAGTTAGAGGAAAATTCTAAATTCCTTCCTGATTTCTCCTCAGACTCGGAGCAGAAAGCTCTTCTATTTAGGACACCCTTGTTGATCCTAGAGCATCACTGCAGAGGGAGATTCACACACAAGAGTTACAATCACAAGAATCTCATTTCATTTGAGATGACAGGATGCTTTTATAGACAGACATGATCACACAACAATCCTGCCTCGTTCTGGGCTCATCCCTGAGCTCAGCCTACAGTCTATTGGTTACTGTCAGTTTTCAGCTCAGTGACACAGTTTATACAATCAGATGGTTTGTGTGTTTCAGGTCTGACTGCAGATGATCAACAGTTGGTTTTAATGAAAGAAGAAGCTCCTGGAGAATGGAGGCCTGGTGTGGACCAGCAGGACCCAGAGCCCCTCAACATAAAGGAGGAAGAGGAGGAACTCTGGACCAGTCTGGATGAAGAGAAGCTCAATATTAAGGAGGAGACCGATGACACCAGGCTTCCCTTCCTTGCAGTTCCTTTGAAGAGTGAGGATGATGAAGAGAAACCTGTGTTGTCACAGCTTCCTCAGCACCAAGTGGTTCCAGCCAGCAGCTCCACTGACCAGATGACAGCAGCAACTGGTGGAGAGGACTGTGGAGGAGCAGAAACCATCAGGAACCCAGGAACCCCAAATACTCAGGAAGAAGATTCCAGCTCTTCACAAACTGAAGTCAGTGAGGATGATGAAGAGGAAGACCATGTCAACAATCCTGACTCTCAGCTGTCAGACACTGGGTCAGAAACTGAAGACAGTAACAAAAACAGGAAGGAGATCAGGTCTCCTGAGTCAGGTGTAGGCACTGTCAAGACAAGCAGGAAAGTCCAGACAAGGCAGAAACCATATGGTTGTGATCTCTGTGGTAAAAGATTTACCACAAAACAAAATCTAGAAAGACACACAAGAATCCACACAGGTGAGAAGCNTTCACTTTTCAGTATGAGTTTATCAGCAGTCAACTCCATCAACGTAGCTGCGGTTCAGCGCCATGTCAAAGAGCTTGAGGAGGAGGTCCCTTCTCTCCGTAAGCATGTGGTCCGCCAGCGGAAGGCACTGCAGACTCTAGGTAGGTCCGAGCGCGACACGATAGTCGTCGTCAACTCCTTAAATGAGAAGATGAGGAAGTCATCGTCTGCAATAGACGAACTACGCTCATTTGTCTCAAGGGACTACGCTCACACCCACCTCTTGACGTCTTGCCTGTCCGACTTCGATCGGGACAATAGCGCCTCCGTGGACGCTCTTCTTATGGGTCGGATCCCTCCTTACCTGGTTTCACTCCCCATGGTAAGAGAAGCTCTAGAACGCGCTCTGAGAGAAAAGGTGCTGCCCCTACAGACTCATCTAGCCTTTGCTTTAGGAAGTGCTCTACCCCTCAGGGTTGACCCTGAGGCTAGGGAACTAGCGTTCCTCGTCAGTCTTCCGGTCGTGTCTCCAAACGACATCTACCGAATCAAAGACGTGGTGAACGTAGGTACCTGGGTGGATGACACTCATGTTAAGCTCAACACGCCGCCTCTGGTTGCGTTTCATGATGACACGCCTGAGGTTTATCTGGTCCCAGATTTACGTATGTGTTCGCTCACGCGCGACCTTCACTATCTCTGTCCGGGTAATCCTTTTCTGCGTGATAACACAGCCGCTTTATGTGGCATATCAGAGCTAACTAAAGATGCAAAGTGCCCAATGACGGTAACCCCACGCTCTCAGGTCTTACAAACCACCGCGGTTAATGTAGGTCTGCGCTGGCTAGTCCATACCCCTGCGCGAGAAGCAGAGGTCTTCTATGGTCGCCATGACGTGTCAACCCGCGTGGACTTGCCACCCGCTCCGATGTGGGTGTCAGTTCCCCGAGGTGCTACGGTCCACATGGGTGAGGTCGCACTCTATCATTTGGACCCTAGACAGCATGAGTCCACCGTGGAAACCTCTGACTTCTACGATAACATCTCGGTTGCATTGTCACCTGCCACCGTGGAACGTATCACATACGACGGTCCCATGACCATCCAGGTCGCAGCGGTGGACAATGTCCTGCGGGAGCTCTCCTTGGACGTCGGTCTCGACAGACCGGTGTCCTACGAGTGGTCCTCAGCAGACACGGTGTTATCGCTCCTAATCATCTTTAACTGCGCTCTGACAATAGGGTTGGCCAGCCTACTCTTCTGGTACTTCACAGGACGTATAAGCCCAATGGGAATCTCAATCGATAGGATAAGGGATCGGGTAGAGCGTGCTATTGCGCCGCCAGGGCGTGGTAATCAACCACCCCCTCCTTCAACGCAGGTTGCGTCGCCACCAGCCGCGCCTTTTCCTCCTCCCTCGGGACAGGAAGTGTCGCCGCCAGCCGCGCCGCCTCCTCCTCCTTCGGGTCGAGCTGCGTTACCACCNGAGCAGAAAGCTCTTCTATTTAGGACACCCTTGTTGATCCTAGAGCATCACTGCAGAGGGAGATTCACACACAAGAGTTACAATCACAAGAATCTCATTTCATTTGAGATGACAGGATGCTTTTATAGACAGACATGATCACACAACAATCCTGCCTCGTTCTGGGCTCATCCCTGAGCTCAGCCTACAGTCTATTGGTTACTGTCAGTTTTCAGCTCAGTGACACAGTTTATACAATCAGATGGTTTGTGTGTTTCAGGTCTGACTGCAGATGATCAACAGTTGGTTTTAATGAAAGAAGAAGCTCCTGGAGAATGGAGGCCTGGTGTGGACCAGCAGGACCCAGAGCCCCTCAACATAAAGGAGGAAGAGGAGGAACTCTGGACCAGTCTGGATGAAGAGAAGCTCAATATTAAGGAGGAGACCGATGACACCAGGCTTCCCTTCCTTGCAGTTCCTTTGAAGAGTGAGGATGATGAAGAGAAACCTGTGTTGTCACAGCTTCCTCAGCACCAAGTGCTTCCAGCCAGCAGCTCTACTGACCAGATGACAGCAGCAACTGGTGGAGAGGACTGTGGAGGAGCAGAAACCATCAGGAACCCAGGAACCCCAAATACTCAGGAAGAAAATTCCAGCTCTTCACAAACTGAAGTCAGTGAGGATGATGAAGAGGAAGACCATGTCAACAATCCTGACTCTCAGCTGTCAGACACTGGGTCAGAAACTGAAGACAGAAACAAAAACAGGAAGGAGATCAGGTCTCCTGAGTCAGGTGTAGGCACTGTCAAGACAAGCAGGAAAGTCCAGACAAGGCAGAGACCATATGGTTGTGATCTCTGTGGGAAAAGATTTACCACAAAACAAAGTCTAGAAAGACACACAAGAATCCACACAGGTGAGAAGCCATTTTGTTGTGGTGATTGTGGACATAGTTTTAGGGACAAGTCAGCTTTAAACAAACACATGATAATCCACACAGGTCAGAAGCCATTTTGTTGTGGTGATTGTGGACAAAGGTTTAGCCAAAAGTCACATTTAAACACACACATGATGATCCACACAGGTCAGAAGCCATTTTGTTGTGTTGTTTGTGGACAAAGTTTTAGCCAAAAGTCACATTTAAACACACACATGATAATCCACACAGGTCAGAAGCCATTTTGTTGTGACGATTGTGGACAACGTTTTAGGGTCAAGTCATATTTAAACAAACACATGATGATCCACACAGGTCAGAAGCCATTTTGTTGTGGTGATTGTGGACAAAGTTTTAGGGTCAAGTCACATTTAAACAAACACATGATGATCCACACAGGTCAGAAGCCATTTTGTTGTGGTGATTGTGGACAAAGTTTTAGGTACAAGTCAACTCTAAACTCACATATGAGAATCCACACAGGTCAAAACCTATTTAATGACTCCTGACCAGTTTCGTCAGAAGCATAAAAAATGTATTTGGGACACTTCCCCATAGAAAATATGATGTAGATGTAACTCTCAGTAACTCTTTCAGAGACAGATCAACAGGATGTCTTCACTTTAAGTAACTGTTTAGCTGTCAAATTTATATTTTCATAATTACTTAATACCTTTGATTTGATCCATATAAGTGACCTTGATTCTTTTATTTCCTTGTTATGGTTGTTTAATAATTTTAACCCATTTACAGAAATATTAAATTCCTGCTTTTTGGTTCTGAGTAAAAACTTCAGTTCCTTTCAAATTATAACTAACTTTCATCAAACACTTTCTGGTGAAGTATTCCTGTTAGCTTAGTACATTGTAATGTTTTCAAGTCAACTAAATCCTGAAATGTCAGTCTTTTATATTTGATAAATAACAGGTCAGAGGGATCTCTATTACGGGTGATCTTCAATGATCTGTTTTGTAAAATAAACAAAGGTGGTGTTTAAGTTTTACATGTTGATGCACTTCCCCTTCTGACATAATGGTTGTGACGCCCACGGTCCTGAAACACAAGAATCAACACTTAAAGGGAAACAGTTGAACTGAATATTCAGACGCCTCATAGAGACTCATGTTAATAAAGACTGAGTTGAAGCTGAAACGGTCCAGGGTTTGTTGTTTAGTAGAATGAAGTGTGTTGTTGTAGCGTTCATCTCCAGGTCAGTGCTGAGTAGGTTTAGTCAATCTAGGAGGAGAGTTCATTCCTAGTAAAAACTGAGAGAACAGCTGTAGGGTTTCCTTCACTCATTCTGAACTGATTGGTACTTTTTCATTCCCTTTTCTTCTTCTAGTTCTCCTGTTTTTATTATTGTGCTGCTCAAGCTGATTTACACACTGGATTTTCTTTATTCTCACTTTTTTCAATAAATATTGATGATTCAAAACTTTCATTTGTACTTTTTTCGTGGACCAGTTCCCGCTAAGCAAGACTCCATGGAGCGGGTCTGTCAGAGCTAAACTCCTGGAGCAGGTCGAGGAGCAAACGGGAGTTTGGAACACTTTCAGGAATGTTCCTCTTTATGTTACAGTTAAAGATCTGTTTGTTGCTACAAGCTGAAAATGTCCTTTGTAGCGTGATCAATATACGCTCTTGACCGCTGACCTCTGACCTACGTGATCATCGAAAATAATAATCCATCTTCTTCCCAATAACTCGGATTATAATGACTCTTTTATCATGTTTTAACCTGAATCAACATTCCTCCAAGGTCACGGTCGTACCGGAAGAATTCACCGGACTTTAATAATAATAATAATAAAGACTCTTGGTGTCTCCTCCTAAAAATGACACCTTAATCTGTTACAGAAATGTCTTAAATGATTAATGCACTTTCTCTTACAGCATTGTGAATGTTTGATCCAGCTTCAGTATTATTGTTACTTTGCTAAAAGGTTAAATCAGTATTACTACTTATTTCTACTTTGCTAAAGATAAATAAGTAGTCTGTTTCCACCCCCTCACACGGGGTGACGTCTGACTTTAGAGCCTGAGTCACGTGTCTTGTTAGAGTCCCCTGATTGGTCCACGTACACTGACAGCTCTCAGCTGTCTGCCTCAGACGAGAAGAAAGGAGTTCTTCTCTCGCCTCAGAGAAGACAACAGGGCCCACCGTCAACTCGCTACACGGTGGGTTATCGATGCCGACTGCAACCGGTAACGGGTCAAGCCCCGTCGCAGTCGAAGAAGCTGCTTACCCCTGAGAGCAGGAACCATCCGCCTGCCTCTCTAATCCAACCAGAATGGGTAAGACAGCCAGCAACCAGCTCACTAGCCATGGATTCCACTGACTTGTATCCACGGACGTCTCCGCTTGGCCAGCGGGTTCAACGCACCTGTCAGGCCCCAGATCGACCGAGGGGGATCTCCGCCTTCTCGTCGAACTCCATCTGCCGGACGCGATCCAGGAACAAGGTCCAGTAATTATCCATGAACTGGTAAAGCAGGCTACTTTGGTAAAGCTAACCCTATAACACTAGGTCGCTCATCAAAGTAACCTCTCCACCTTATCCCTAATAACCAAACCCTTAAGCTAACTCCTTAGTCTTAATATCACACGAGACTCAAGTTCTAAACTCAGAAGATCAATTTAATAACATCTACCATTTAGTGAATGCCTATCAACTTGCTACCTCAAATGCTAATCTGTTTACAAATGTTCGTCAGCTTTTATAATAAATATTATATATATTTATTCCTGACTCAGCTTCCATTCGTCAAATAACAGGTACATAAATGCTCCCTGCGATTAAACAGAACCTAGAATTTCCTGCTTGTATCACAAACAGTTGTTCAAACCCAGGTATCCGGAGCAAACAGGCTCTCGGTTCAAAACCTCGGCAGCTGAGATAACCAAGCAGAAGGTGAGTAATAAACATAGCGTTTATATACACTATATGTGGCAACACAGCCACTTATTACCACTACATGTGGCGAGCCAGCCAGTTTTAATTGCAAAGTTTATGTCCTAAGTTATGACTTATAAGCTGTTAAAAATAAGCCACGTACTCATACAGATAAGAAGGCTAAGAGATAGCAAATCTCCGTCAGCACTCAACCAAGTTAAAAACTTTGTTAACTGCTTATGCATGTCACTTGATGTTCATTATTGTCTTTTTGAATGTTTAAAGGACTTAACGCTTCATTGTGAATGTGTTTTGAACGTTTTGTGTAACTTGTCGACCGCTTAAAAGATCGGTAGCCAACATAGCTTAGCCGCTTGTTAGCCGCCATATTGGTCAGACTTCGAGGTTTAAAAACAAACAACCTCGCGTCTAAAACTCGACGTGAACGAACCGGTTACAAAACCGAGTGTCACTCCGTCGGGCTCGGTAACTATTTACTGGGTAAAACGCTGATTTTCGCCGCTAAAAGCGCCGTTAGCAGCTCTGAGTGGAGCTAGCGTTAGCCGCCCCCGGCGAGATCGCTAACCCTCAAAAAGCGCGTTCGCAAACACACAAACTACCTTAAACCATTCCTAAAGGATCACTCTGACTAAATATACCTATTTTCACCGTAAAAAGTGACCCGTTTAAGAATTATTTGCGTTTTAAAAGATTGGCTCAAAACCGGAAACGGAAATAGTCTTCTTCGGCGGGCATTAGGCTTGAAGGCACGGTAGCGCCTCGCTGGTGTAAAAGGGTATTACCGGTCAGACTCTGACTTTAAAAATACAGGTTTTTACCAGTATTTACAGATATTTTCATTCAAAATAAATTTTCTTCAACAACATACACCATGTCTGATTCATCAGAACAACAAGGTGCAACCGTTGAACCAATGGGCACGTTTGACTACATCACAGAAGCCATAAAACAACTGGCACTGTCTAATCAACTGGAGTCATTCCAGAACTCAATCGATAACCTTAATATGTACGATGTACATAACAGGGTTATTGAGGAAGCTAAAGACAGTAGGAAAAAAAATGACAGAGGCCCAACCATCAACAAGAATGGAGCTTTAGTCAGGCTTTCCTATGCGCTGAATAGGCTCTATTCAGATGAGGTTGAGGCAAATACAAACCTACTGAATGAAAAACGAGCTCTAGAAGAAACTGTAAAACAGCTTCGACTACAGGTCGAAGAAAACAAAGACATCATTCATGATCAAAGCAACAAAATGGATGACTTAAAAACTGAACTAGCACAGGCACAAAAGGCTAAAGACAACGCCAGAGATCATGCAAAAACACTGGTTGAGGAGAGGAACGACGCGGAACAAGCCCGAAGGTTAAGTGAAGCTAAACTTGCCGCTTTGGAGATCAAACTCGAAGCTGCCAAGCGGCTCGAGCATGATTCTCCCCAGCCGAGCACCAGTCAGCAGGGAGGTGGGACTACTGTAAGAGACAGAGTCACATCCTCCGCTGATGTAGAGGCTGCTCAGCTGCTGAAAAGGGTTACCAAATCCGTCAGTCAAGCCCCTCCCGACAGACTCCAGCCCAGCAAGGGCAGAGACGTCACCCAGTTCGATATTTACAATATCACAAAGGGAGTGACAAAATTCATTCCAGAACCAGGTGACCCACGTAAGCTACCTGCTTATTTCAAGAGCCTCGAGTGTTACTTGAATAGATTTCCTGGCATGTCATTAGAAGACAAAATCTTCATCCTTAAAGAAACCTCTGATCTGTCAGTGGGTCTGTTCATTGACCGTCAACCAAAGGAAACGGTTGGTGATTTCGACCGACTGTGCAAAGCCATCGCCAAAGAATTTTCCGGCGGTGAAGCAGATTACGGCTTTAGGGCAGCTATGCACATTAAACAAGGTAGGTCAGAAGACCCAGGTGCATATTACCTTCGCCTTTTCAGTGCTTATTTTGGCTTCAGAAATGAACCAAAAATGGAAGAAGGAAAAGACTTCAAACAACTTTTCTTTGCCAATCTACATCAATCTTACCGCCAGTTCTTGGTAGCGGTCAACATCGGTGCTACCAGTATGTCCGACCTCAGAGAAATGGCGACCAACGCTTTCAAAAACGTTGCTCAACCGGTAAGTAAACATAACAATGACAACGGTAACGTTAGTTCTGTTCTTAGTGTGAGTAGCTCCCCCACTCTACAGTTGGAGGGTGCACCACCCGCCAGACCTAGAGGTTCCAAGGTTCACTTTAAAAAGAAACCTGGACCGAGCTGGCGAGATAAGGTCAAGTCTCAAAGAGACCATCACCGATCTCCCGACTTTAACCGAGGGAGGTCACCCCCATACCGTGGTGATGACTCCAGGTCCCCCGTTCATGAACGTGGGAGGGACCGGAGCAAATCCAAGGAAAAAGGGGGGTGGTCCCCTGGTTCATCAAAAAAGGGAGGTAGAAGGGACCCCTCAGAGGGTCGCTCTCAAAGATCCTACGATCATAGTCCCCGCCCAGACCGGAGCTCCCAACGGAGAGACCGCTCTGGACGGAGCCCTAGTGCGCAGAGGTCTCAAAAACAGGACGACTTGTTTCAACAGAAACTAGTGGAGCTCTTAGAGATCAAGTGTAATAGGAGGCCAAAGGACCCAGATGATAGAAATATCATGCCTTTGTACACGGCGTCAACCGCGTGTTTTGATGGGACATCTGAGCGGTCAGGACAACATCAACAGTCCTCCCCACCCAACCCAAACAGGTATAAACACCTGTGTCACATGGTTCCGGTGGGGTACCCCGCAAGACCACACATACCGGTCTTACTGGAGGACTCACTGAAAGGTGAAGCCCTCTACGATACCGGTTCAGAAGTGTCAACCATGTCCCGTCCGTTCTATGAACGCCTCCAGGCAGCGTCAGACCGCGCCGGAGGTAAACTGCTAGTGGCACCGTGTAGACTGAAGATCTCAGGAGGCTACCCCAACTCCACAACCGTGACCTCCCTGGCGTTCACCAGGCTCAAGGTAGGGTGGATGGAGTTGAGGCACCCCATTTTTGTGGCTGACAATGAAGATTTTCCACTTATCTTCGGGAGAGACCTCACAAGGCGTTTCAGCCCCACAGTAGATTACTGTGAGTATCAGATGTGGACTGAACTAGCTGAACCATTGGAAGGGGATTTCACAACTGCTACAGATGCAGTAGCGGCCGCGTTCGAGAACGTTGGACCCGACTCCCCACCCAATTGGGAGAAACTAGTTCTTCCTCTAATCAAAACTCCACAGGGTTTCCCTTCAGGTGGACCCCTAGACAGCCTACCACAACCCATACACAGTGTGGAAGAGACTGAAGTTCTGACGGACGACGGTGGGTGTGACAACCCCCGTCAACCCACGTTCGAACAGCCTCTTCCTCAGACTCCTGCCGCAGCGAGTGCAGCAGAGGACGTCACCCTCGAGGTGACCGCCGACTGCTCACCCCCGTTGCTGGAAAGAGAGCCTGCTGTATGTAATGTTTCGTTGGCTACGGGTCCAACCACTGAAGACCCACTTCATAAACTACGGGAAATATCAAAGCTCATCAGAAAGCTCATGCCCGGTCGAAGGGATCCTCAATGGGTCCATAGTCTCATCACTATGATCGATTTTCAACTACACAAATACCCTGATCTTTCTAACATGGAAAAACTCCATCTTTTGGACTTCTCATCGAACTCTGTTCTGAGTGAGTTCATATACAGTCTGCCTATGGACGTTAGACTTGATTTCGGTCGTCTGCGTCAGGCCATCCTGGACCACTACTTGGTAGCTGGTCTTACAGATGTCAGTCCATCGACAGCATCTGTTCCACCAGTCACAGACTCGCTCACTGAGAAAAGGGGGGTCACAACACCGGTTGATCCTCCTCTGACTCAGTCTGATCTATCAGTGTCAGGCCCGGATCCTCCAGAGGCCGACGCTGACACTTCTGACGACTACTTTGATGCTCCCCTGTCCCCGGCAGGACAGGTCGAATCATCTCTGCTATCAGCAGAGTCCATAGTTCACCTGCCCGATCAGGTAAGTCCCCCGACGCCCCACATTGTACCAGTTCTTCCCCCAGAGGAACAGGTTAAGGCTTCTCTGTCATCGACAGAGTCCACTGACTTTCCCTGCAGTCCAGCTGCAGCTCCAACCAGACCTCAGTCCACCCATTCGGGTGTGACACCCTCACACACACCCCTGGTGAGCCCCCGTCAGGGACCTCTACCGAACAGTCAACCGACATCACATAGGTCGCCCCGCCCAAGAGCACGACTCTCCGGTCCGACAACCTTCTTGATGTTGGCGGTGTGTGTGTTTATCACTTGTACTGCTAACACATCTTCTTCTAGAAACCTGTTTGACCCAGGTCCGACCTCGGGGATCGCCCTCAAGGAACGGCCTGGCATGTTGATGACTAACTACCGCCTCTTGACCCAAAAGGTGTTTGTTAAGTTTGACCCAGACGTCGCCTGCCGCAAAAAGCTGGAAGGTCGACCCGAGGAACTATCTGCTGCTGGGGAGAATTGGACTCAAACCATGATGTGGCACTCTCAGGCCGACATCACTCACATCCTCCACCAGTTACAGAAGTTCACGGTCACAACTTCAGAACTCTCAGGGTCTAACCGCAGGGTGAAACGGTTCTTAGCGGAACTCCTTTCAGCCGCTGGTGCGGTAGGTTCACTTTTCAGTATGAGTTTATCAGCAGTCAACTCCATCAACGTAGCTGCGGTTCAGCGCCATGTCAAAGAGCTTGAGGAGGAGGTCCCTTCTCTCCGTAAGCATGTGGTCCGCCAGCGGAAGGCACTGCAGACTCTAGGTAGGTCCGAGCGCGACACGATAGTCGTCGTCAACTCCTTAAATGAGAAGATGAGGAAGTCATCGTCTGCAATAGACGAACTACGCTCATTTGTCTCAAGGGACTACGCTCACACCCACCTCTTGACGTCTTGCCTGTCCGACTTCGATCGGGACAGTAGCGCCTCCGTGGACGCTCTTCTTATGGGTCGGATCCCTCCTTACCTGGTTTCACTCCCCATGGTAAGAGAAGCTCTAGAACGCGCTCTGAGAGAAAAGGTGCTGCCCCTACAGACTCATCTAGCCTTTGCTTTAGGAAGTGCTCTACCCCTCAGGGTTGACCCTGAGGCTAGGGAACTAGCGTTCCTCATCAGTCTTCCGGTCGTGTCTCCAAACGACATCTACCGAATCAAAGACGTTGTGAACGTAGGTACCTGGGTGGATGACACTCATGTTAAGCTCAACACGCCGCCTCTGGTTGCGTTTCATGATGACACGCCTGAGGTTTATCTGGTCCCAGATTTACGTATGTGTTCGCTCACGCGCGACCTTCACTATCTCTGTCCGGGTAATCCNGCGTAATAGGAGGCCAAAGGACCCAGATGATAGAAATATCATGCCTTTGTACACGGCGTCAACCGCGTGTTTTGATGGGACACCTGAGCGGTCAGGACAACATCAACAGTCCTCCCCACCCGACCCAAACAGGTATAAACACCTGTGTCACATGGTTCCGGTGGGGTACCCCGCAAGACCACACATACCGGTCTTACTGGAGGACTCACTGAAAGGTGAAGCCCTCTACGATACCGGTTCAGAAGTGTCAACCATGTCCCGTCCGTTCTATGAACGCCTCCAGGCAGCGTCAGACCGCGCCGGAGGTAAACTGCTAGTGGCACCGTGTAGACTAAAGATCTCAGGAGGCTACCCCAACTCCACAACCGTGACCTCCCTGGCGTTCACCAGGCTCAAGGTAGGTTGGATGGAGATGAAGCACCCCATTTTTGTCGCTGACAATGAAGATTTTCCACTTATCTTCGGGAGAGACCTCACAAGGCGTTTCAGCCCCACAGTAGATTACTGTGAGTATCAGTTATGGACTGAACTAGCTGAACCATTGGAAGGGGATTTCACAACTGCTACAGAGGCAGTAGAGGCCGCGTTCGAGAACGTTGGACCCGACTCCCCACCCAATCGGGAGAAACTAGTTCTTCCTCTGATCAAAACCCCACAGGGTTTCCCTTCAGGTGGACCCCTAGACAGCCTACCACAACCCATACACAGTGTGGAAGAGACTGAAGTTCTGACGGACGACGGTGGGTGTGACAACCCCCGTCAACCCACGTTCGAACAGCCTCTTCCTCAGACTCCTGCCGCAGCGAGTGCAGCAGAGGACGTCACCCTCGAGGTGACCGCCGACTGCTCACCCCCGTTGCTGGAAAGAGAGCCTGCTGTATGTAATGTTTCGTTGGCTACGGGTCCAACCACTGAAGACCCACTTCATAAACTACGGGAAATATCAAAGCTCATCAGAAAGCTCATGCCCGGTAGAAGGGATCCTCAATGGGTCCATAGTCTCATCACTATGATCGATTTTCAACTACACAAATACCCTGGTCTTTCTAACATGGAAAAACTCCATCTTTTGGACTTCTCATCGAACTCTGTTCTGAGTGAGTTCATATACAGTCTGCCTATGGACGTTAGACTTGATTTCGGTCGTCTGCGTCAGGCTATCCTGGACCACTACTTGGTAGCTGGTCTTACAGATGTCAGTCCATCGACAGCATCTGTTCCACCAGTCACAGACTCGCTCACTGAGAAAAGGGGGGTCACAACACAGGTTGATCCTCCTCTGACTCAGTCTGATCTATCAGTGTCAGGCCCGGATCCTCCGGAGGCAGACGCTGACACTTCTGAGGACTACTTTGACGCTCCCCTGCCCCCGGCAGGACAGGTCGAATCATCTCTGCTATCAGCAGAGTCCATAGTTCACCTACCCGATCAGGTAAGTCCCCCGGCGCCCCACATTGTACCAGTTCTTCCCCCAGAGGAACAGGTTAAGGCTTCTCTGTCATCGACAGAGTCCACTGACCTTCGCTGCAGTCCAGCTGCAGCTCCAACCAGACCTCAGTCCACCCATTCGGGTGTGACACCTTCACACACACCCCTGGTGAGCCCCCGTCAGGGACCTCTACCAAACAGTCAACCGACACAACATAGGTCGTCCCGCCCAAGAGCACGACTCTCCGGTCCGACAACCTTCTTGATGTTGGCGGTGTGTGTGTTTATCACTTGTACTGCTACCACATCTTCTTCCAGAAACCTGTTTGACCCAGGTCCGACCTCGGGGATCGCCCTCAAGGAACGGCCTGGCATGTTGATGACTAACTACCGCCTCTTGACCCAAAAGGTGTTTGTTAAGTTTGACCCAGACGTCGCCTGCCGCAAAAAGCTGGAAGGTCGACCTGGAGAACTATCAGCTGCTGGGGAGAATTGGACTCAAACCATGATGTGGCACTCTCAGGCCGACATCACTCACATCCTCCACCAGTTACAGAAATTCACGGTCACAACTTCAGAACTCTCAGGGTCTAACCGCAGGGTGAAACGGTTCTTAGCGGAACTCCTTTCAGCCGCTGGTGCAGTAGGTTCACTTTTCAGTATGGGTTTCTCAGCAGTCAACTCCATCAACTTAGCTGCGGTTCAGCGCCATGTCAAAGAGCTTGAGGAGGAGGTCCCTTCTCTCCGTAAGCATGTGGTCCGCCAGCGGAAGGCACTGCAGACTCTAGGTAGGTCCGAGCGCGACACGATAGTCGTCGTCAACTCCTTAAATGAGAAGATGAGGAAGTCATCGTCTGCAATAGACGAACTACGCTCATTTGTCTCAAGGGACTACGCTCACACCCACCTCTTGACGTCTTGCCTGTCCGACTTCGATCGGGACAGTAGCGCCTCCGTGGACGCTCTTCTTATGGGTCGGATCCCTCCTTACCTGGTTTCACTCCCCATGGTAAGAGAAGCTCTAGAACGCGCTCTGAGAGAAAAGGTGCTGCCCCTACAGACTCATCTAGCCTTTGCTTTAGGAAGTGCTCTACCCCTCAGGGTTGACCCTGAGGCTAGGGAACTAGCGTTCCTCNTGGCCTGCCCCTCAGGGGGGATGCGCTTATGGCGGTATTTAAGCACAAAGACAATGCAGTTGATGAGAAAGACTAATATAGCCAGACAGAAGACTCCCAGCAGAGCATACATGCCAATCTCAAGGTCTGTCATGTTGCGAGGCGAATGCACAAAATCATCTTCATCCTCTACGCCATCCTCTGTTGGTTGTTCTTGGTTGCTAATTGTGGGGAAATTGGTATAATCAATGGGAACGCTGGCAGGCTGCTCATTAGAAGTCTCATAAATTCTTCCATTGATGTTCGGATCAATGATTGTCCGCCTGGTGACGGGCGCCAGCTCGATCTCGCCCTCTGTGGTTGCCTCTTCCTCGGAGTCTTCCTCCGGGCCAAAGCGAACTTTGACATAAACTGCAGCAGATGCAATGACGCTTTTGCGTTTGGTCTTCTGGCAGGCCTCGCAGATGGTCATCTCTACACGCACCATTTCTCCAGATCCCTCGCCTTCTGCCACCACCGTGGGCCAGCGCTGCTGAGGCTCCTGGGATACCGACACAACTTTGTCATCCAGCGTAGACGCATTGAGGTTGTAGTCTTTGGGATCAAAGTAAATCAGAGGGGCGGCTGTGTTGTCGCTGAAAAGCATCCAGACGGACAAACTGGCCTCCTGTCAGACAGGAAAAAAGACATAAATGAGTTACGGTATTTAGTTTCTACAAAATTCACTTCTGATCACTTTAAAACCAGCAAGCAGATTAGTGATGACAAAACAAGAAGTTTTAGAAGTGAATTTAAATATAATCCATTTAAAATGAAGATACATTTTATTTTGAAATGCAAATTCTAAATAAAAAGCTAAACCTTTTCAAGTTTCTCAGCTCTTCTTTGTTTGTTCCACCTCCTCCAACAGCCCAAACTCTCAGTGTCTGTTAGGTTCATTAGAGGCTGCTGAGGGAAGTTATTATAAAACAAATCATCTATAAATCATGGCCTTTTAATTCTGCCACTTACGAAAATAAAAAATTAACCAGACTGCATTTTGTTTGCTCCATTACCTCAAGGTTTACAGGGAGCAGCAGAACCACTAGAGATATATTAATGATACAGGATACTGGGTTCAAGTAAATACAATCATTTTTTAATGGCCATCTTCTCCCCAAATCCCAGTTTCCATCCATGCGTCATGTCCTTAAACTGCAAATAAATTGCAACATTCATGTAAATGTGTGAATTCTCTCAGTGCAATTTTTGTCACAATAATGACATCTTTACTTATTTACGATTTACTGTCATTTTATGTGGCCAGGTTCTCTTTTTTTGCAGTCCCAAATCACTCTTTCTGACTCGTGGAAACTAAACTGAGGAATCCCGATGGGTTCCTGATGCCACCTGAATGGAAATTTATCCTGTGAATGTTTCAACTCACACAAGGAAATTAGGGACCCTTGCAAATCTTTTGGGACATTTTGGAACCTCGTTTGAGAATACTGTTTGAATTTGATCTCCAACAGCATCGGATACTGGCTTTACTTTAACCCTTTAACTGCTTGGCAGAGCGCACAACATATTCTAAAAGTTATGGAATAAAAAGTTTAACATTAGTGCATTATATTAGTATTATTTTATTAATATTTTTACATTATTGTTAAATTATAACCCCTATTTCCCCAAATGAACAAAAAAATAACAAAATGCAAAAAAGGAAACAAGTTGATGTGATTTTTTTCTTAGTGTGGAAGTTAAGTTATAATATTAAAAGCAATTAAGCAACAGTATAGAGATTAAACATGGACAAAATTGATAAAACAAGTGTGTAAAAAGTTAAAAAAAATGATCACTTTTTTATTTTTTGAAAAAGAAAATCAGCAGGTTTTGTGTGTATAAAGAACTTTCTGTTCTGAGTCTTTTCTTTCGTGGCACTGATCACGATTTGAGTGTGTTCCAAACTTCAGGTCTTTGAAGTTCTGGACTTGCTCCAAACCCCGACTCTCCAGAGCATTAGTGAAGTATTCGTAACATGTTCTGTACCAGCCTCGACTCCCTTCCTGCCTCTGATGTGTGTACGGGCAAACCGCTTTCATGCACGGAGGAGGGAGGCGCGGCGGACGGAGGGCCGCGCCGTCCTTAAAGCTACGACAGGTTGTTTCTGCTGCACAGACGGATAAAACACACAGCGTGTGCGTCGAATGATGAATCTGTCTCTTTGTATTTGCTGAGCGCGATGGTCTCATTTGGTATTTTCTATTACGTCCTGTCACTCCTCGCCCTCTGTATCCCCCCCACCCCCGTGGATAAAATAGCTCGGATTCTACGTGCTGTTACCTGACAACACTCATCTGCCACATACTGAACCCCATCAGCGTCCATGTAATCAGGCAGCGTTTGACAGTCTCTTTTGTTCACAGCTTGCTTTAACACCAGCATAAGGACGGATGACAGAGTGGGAGAGTTTTTATTTCTGCAGTTTGAACAAATGCAAACCCACTTTCCACTGGAGAAGAAAAATCTTTGGTTCAAGGTTTAGAAGACTTATAAATCAACCAATGCAGATCTCTGCCATCACAGCAAGGCAGTAATAAGACAGGTCTCGTTATAAATAATCCACTGAATCTGTCAAATTTGTTTTTGTGAATGAACGTGATAAAGTAGATAATGTGATTAAGTTTCCTCCATTTGTGCTTTATAGCATCATATGTAAACCCAACAGCTTGGCTTATAAAATATGCATGGGCACTGTAAATATTTGCACCGTCTTGAGATGTAAACAAACTACTCAGATTCAAAAACTGTCTCACAAAGCTGCTCGTTTAGGTGAGCGAGCAGATCACAGAAAACAGAGACGATCCCGACTGAACCTTCAAAAACCCAAAGATCAAACTTTATCAAGAAAATAAAGGAGAAAAATGCTAAGAGGTCTATATTGTAAAACTCTACCCATCACAGTTTATGCGTTTCATTCATGCCTTGAGTAATAGAGGACATTTAGAAAGTTTTGCTGTGAAACAGAATCAAATGGCTTGAAATAGCTCCAGCAGTCCTCGGAGAGATTTGCCGCCGGAGGAATTGGCTGCCTTTTATGGCCCGGCCTTGGAGAGCACTTAGGACAATACATTACAATAATTAAATTTCAAGGTGGCCAAGAAGCGGAAAGCAAAAAAATCGGAATTTAATGCCTGCTTCTCCCTCACTCATGCCTGATGTGGTTGTCGTTGCATTTTTAGCAACCCGTGGGCCGGTGAAAGGGCAGAGCAGAGGAAGCACTCTGAGGTGTGCACGTTCAGGTGATCTAAACCTGCAGGAACTCTGCACAGCTGCAAAGAGAAAGGAACTTTTCTTCCTCTTTTTGCTTCAGTAATAACACCAATCCTGGTAAAATATCTTTGAAAGTATGAGAAATGTTTCTCCAGGCTTGGAAAATGTAGAGTTTGTAATAATAAAACAGCACCATGAATACACGTCCTCCCTAACAATAAAGACTGGAGCCTAAAAAAGAACAGGCATCATTTTATTGCTGAAAAGGTCAGGCACTGAAGTGATCCACAAACAAACTTCATTTCTGATGGGTTATTATAAAAACAGACACCTTTCTGTTCTCAGCTCATAAGAGATAAGAAAAGCCGCTGACTATTAAGTGTAAATAGATGATCAGATATTTAGACCCTTTAGCGCTTCTGTAGGTAGCATGAACACTGTTAGCATAGCAATATGAAGAATGTTAAGTTTTGAAAATAGCAGAAAATAAAAACGACACCAAAGTGACGAGGCGTGAAAAGAACCTGGAAGTTAACGCTAGCTAAAACTGCTACGAAAGAGTTGATTTTGATTTGGCTCTGATTAGCCGTTAGCTTGACTCCTCCTTGAGAATACAGGCATCCTATAGTTTTTATGCAACAACTAATACTGCTCTACAGAAACCAGCTTTATTCTGACCTGGCTGCTTATTTCCAGGCTAAAAAACCTTTTGTATTAACATGTAGTTTGACTTACCGGAGTTTTAGACACTTCAGTGCTTCAATTCACCTGTTTTGAATTGGTTTCATTTGCTTAGATTTTCCAGAAGTTAATTATTGCACAAGAAAAAAAAGAAATAAATTACTGATGCTAATCTGACTGGAAAAAGTTAGAGAATTATCTCCAGAGTTTCAGCTCCACCAACCTGCAATCAGACAGATTAAGCAAAGGAAAAACAGTTGGATGTCATAAATGACAAAATAAATCTCTATTGCTTGAACTAAAACTAAAAATATAAGTTATATTTTAATAAACTAGAAAATACATTTTCTTAGAAACAAAATAAATCCCAAACGGAACCACGGTGTTGGTGGTGTCATGGTTTGCTTTGGCGAGTCTGAAAGCTTTTCTATCGCTGAATTAGTTACGGATTTAAATTAAAATTATTTTAGATAAAAAGGTCAGAGTATCAATAAATGTTCTGAATTTTAAAAAGTTACAAATCAACACATCTTAGCACACAGATGTTTATTTATTTGAGGGTTAAAGAGTAAAGTTGATATTTCTAAATTGACCAAATCAAGTTATGAAGGGATTTAAAACGAAGCAAAACATTTACCAAAACATTCAGCTGCAATTATTGTGTCAAAAGGCATCGTCTCTCCTGATACTGGAAGTAAAACCGAACTCACTATGAAAAAAAAGAATCAGTTTTGTTGATTCACATTTGATATTTTAGGCCTTTTTCTTTAAATTCTTTTTCTTAATCCATATACAAAACCTTTATAATATTATGAGGTNTCGATAGGATAGGGGATCGGGTAGAGCGTGCTATTGCGCCGCCTGGGCGTGGTAATCAACCACCCCCTCCTTCAACGCAGGTTGCGTCGCCACCAGCCGCGCCTCTTCCTCCTCCCTCGGGACAGGAAGTGTCGCCGCCAGCCGCGCCGCCTCCTCCTCCTTCGGGACGAGCTGCGTTACCACCGGCTCCGCCGCTCCCTGACCCTCCTACCTGAGCGACGTCTAGTTATACCACCCTCTAAACAAACAAAAGGGGGGTGATGTTTATTTAGGACTCTTCTATTCCATCGTTGAGTCTATGTGTTCTCTGACTTCTTCTAATACCTCAGTCTCCCTCTTTCTGTTGTCTGACGTGAATGTGTGTACATGTTCAGGTCCCTTTAACCATGTGTTACTAAC
The DNA here is from genome assembly GCA_006937965.1 of Callopanchax toddi. Taxonomy (NCBI): domain Eukaryota; kingdom Metazoa; phylum Chordata; class Actinopteri; order Cyprinodontiformes; family Nothobranchiidae; genus Callopanchax; species Callopanchax toddi. The sequence continues at coordinate 39,907 of SSNR01000963.1, forward strand.
CATGAGTTTATTGGTAAACAGACTTGGTCGAGCTGCTGACGTCATTTGCTGTACTGCGGGCAGCTGTGCGTCCTCATAGGTAAAACATCTAAGCCAGAGTTCCTTTAATTCAGCCTAATGCTGTATTCATTTAGTAAAATTACTTTATGTTTGAATCAAACTTAATGTTAATTTTCTATTATTTACGATAATTATTTCATGTTAATTATCACTATAATGGCGAGCCAAGTCATTTAATTTACTTTCCTAAATCAAATTTAAGGATAATAAGGTAATGTAAGATTAATACTACGTCCTCCTAACCTTTCATGTCAAATCTTTAATATCTTACTTCTCTAACCTAAAACTAAAATTCTTAGTTCAAACACTACAATCTTTAGTTTACTAAAGTATTTCCAAACCTTATACAGGTCAAACCTTAGGTAAAATATGACTTTAAGTCTTTCCAAATTTTACCTTAAAATATGACTCTTAGAGTGAACTGATCCAAGTAAATGTCAATCTTTTCAGAGTTTATACAAATAATCCATCCATCCATTTTCTGTAGCCGCTTATTCCTCCACAGAGGGTCGCGGGGCAGCTGGTGCCTATCTCCAGCGGTCAAGGGGCGAGAGGCGGGGGACACCCTGGACAGGTCGCCAGTCCATCGCAGGGCCTTATACAAATAATAAATTTCCAAATTTATTTCGCTAGGTTTAAACCCTAGTTAATGTAATGGCATGACACATAGCCTATATTTAAATTAGATAATCCAATTTTCTAGTTTATTTCAACCATATCTGCCTACACTCACACATTTTGGGTGCCCTTTTACCAGATTGTGGTTCTTTGCTGTGCTGTGCTGTGCCTCTACTCTGCTCTGCTGTCCAGCCTACAGAGGTCCAAGGCTCCCGACGGGTCTCGTCTGCAAGTCGACTGCCGACGCGGCTCTGGATGGAATCCTTCTCCCCCTCTCTGCTGCTACCCCTTCACGAACTGCCCCCACTCCTCAGTCTCCGGCATCGTGTGGACGGATGCCCTCCTCCTGTGATTCTGTTTCGTTGTGGGATGCTCATACTTCCTGAAGGTCATCAACACAGGGTTCCCCTGTGCCTGGTAACACTGTTTCACATATCGTTGATTGACTCTGCTGGTGGGGAGGTACCACTAACCTTCCCTCCTTTTCGGTTCCTGATGTTCACGGATGTCCTCCATCAC
>SSNR01000964.1:4683-17141 GCA_006937965.1 Callopanchax toddi
AGGAAAGCTTATTATGACCAAAAAGCTTCACATGACGAACTCCAGGTGGGTGATCGGGCTTGGTTTTACGACTACGCGCCTAGACCAGGGCAGACAAAGGTCGGCTCTGGTAGACTCGCTAAAAAGCTTCTCCCAAAGTGGAAAGGGCCGTTCCGTATAACCGACAAACTCTCACCCGTCGTTTACCAGTTACGGATCCCTAAGGGTCCGAAAGAACCCGTCCTCAAGTGGGTTCACAGAAATCAGATCAAACCTCACAAAGTCCGCTTCGGTACCTCTGAGCCGTCGCCAGGTTCAGAGGGTGATGTGACTTGAGGCCTCCCAGGTTTCCACCTGTTGTCCCCTTTTTCGGTGTGTGTGGCGTGAATGTGTGTCCACGTTCATGTCCTCCCTTTTAACCATGTGCTACTAACCATGTGTTTTATGGGAAACAGACCTGGTTGAGCTGCTGACGTCGCCTGCTGTACTCCAGTGAGCTGTGCGTCCATCCTGGTAAACACTAAGCCAGAGTTCCTTTATTTTACAGCCTAATGCTGTATTAAATTAGTAAAATTACTTTATGTTTAAATCAAACTTAATGTTTAATTTTCTATTACTTACAATAATTATTTCATCATAATAATTAATGTAAATGCGAGCCAATCCATTTTAATATCCCTTCCTCAAATCAAAATGAAGGATTAAATATACTTTAGGCCATTTAACACAAATGTCCTCTAAAACTTTAGATTTCAGATCTAATATGACTGATTTCACTATTTCCAAAACTCAATTTTTGGTTCTCAAAAACTCAATCCTTAGTTTACTAAGTTATTTCCAAAACTTTAAATAGTTAAACTTAGGTTAAAATACGACGTAATGTCTTTCCAAATTCACTTTAAAAGTGTCTCTCCTAGAGTAACCTCATGGGAGTGAAGTCAATCTCTTCAGAGTTTTATACAAAATAGAGCTCTTAAATCATTTAANGAGTAAATAACAACATAAAGTCTCTCAGTCTGGAGTAAATAACAACATAAAGTCTTTCTAGAGTAAATAACAACATAAAGTCTTTCTAGAGTAAATAACAACATAAAGTCTTTCTAGAGTAAATAACAACATAAAGTCTTTCTAGAGTAAATAACAACATAAAGTCTTTCTAGAGTAAATAACAACATAAAGTCTTTCTAGAGTAAATAACAACATAAAGTCTTTATGTTGTTATTTACTCTAGAAAGACTTTATGTTGTTATTTACTCTAGAAAGACTTTATGTTGTTATTTACTCTAGAAAGACTTTATGTTGTTATTTACTCTAGAAAGACTTTATGTTGTTATTTAATCTAGAAAGACTTTATGTTGTCATTTTCTCCAGACTGAGAGACTTTATGTTGTTATTTACTCTAGAAAGACTTTATGTTGTCATTTACTCCAGACTGAGAGACTTTATGTTGTTATTTACTCCAGACTGAAAGACTTTATGTTGTTATTTACTCTAGAAAGACTTTATGTTGTTATTTACTCCAGACTGAGAGACTTTATGTTGTCATTTACTCTAGAAAGACTTTATGTTGTTATTTACTCCAGACTGAGAGACTTTATGTTGTCATTTACTCCAGACTGAAAGACTTTATGTTGTTATTTACTCTAGAAAGACTTTATGTTGTCATTTACTCCAGACTGAGAGACTTTATGTTGTTATTTACTCTAGAAAGACTTTATGTTGTTATTTACTCCAGACTGAGAGACTTTATGTTGTCATTTACTCCAGATTGAAAGACTTTATGTTGTTATTTACTCTAGAAAGACTTTATGTTGTCATTTACTCCAGACTGAAAGACTTTATGTTTTTATTTACTCTAGAAAGACTTTATGTTGTTATTTACTCCAGACTGAGAGACTTTATGTTGTTATTTACTCCAGACTGAGAGACTTTATGTTGTTATTTAATCTAGAAAGACTTTATGTTGTTATTTACTCCAGAAAGACTTTATGTTGTTATTTAATCTAGAAAGACTTTATGTTGTTATTTACTCCAGACTGAGAGACTTTATGTTGTTATTTAATCTAGAAAGACTTTATGTTGTTATTTACTCCAGATTGAGAGACTTTATGTTGTTATTTAATCTAGAAAGACTTTATGTTGTTATTTACTCTAGAAAGACTTTATGTTGTTATTTAATCTAGAAAGACTTTATGTTGTTATTTACTCTAGAAAGACTTTATGTTGTTATTTACTCCAGACTGAAAGACTTTATGTTGTTATTTACTCTAGAAAGACTTTATGTTGTTATTTAATCTAGAAAGACTTTATGTTGTTATTTAATCTAGAAAGACTTTATGTTGTTATTTACTCCAGACTGAAAGACTTTATGTTGTTATTTACTCTAGAAAGACTTTATGTTGTTATTTACTCCAGACTGAAAAACTTTATGTTGTTATTTACTCTACAAAGACTTTATGTTGTTATTTACTCTAGAAAGACTTTATGTTGTTATTTACTCTAGAAAGACTTTATGTTGTTATTTACTCTAGAAAGACTTTATGTTGTTATTTACTCTAGAAAGACTTTATGTTGTTATTTACTCTAGAAAGACTTTATGTTGTTATTTACTCCAGAGAGACTTTATGTTGTTATTTACTCCAGACTGAAAGACTTTATGTTTTTATTTACTCTAGAAAGACTTTATGTTGTTATTTACTCCAGACTGAGAGACTTTATGTTGTTATTTACTCTAGAAAGACTTTATGTTGTTATTTACTCTAGAAAGACTTTATGTTGTTATTTACTCCAGAAAGACTTTATGTTGTTATTTACTCTAGAAAGACTTTATGTTGTTATTTACTCTAGAAAGACTTTATGTTGTTATTTACTCCAGAAAGACTTTATGTTGTTATTTACTCCAGACTGAAAGACTTTATGTTGTTATTTACTCTAGAGAGACTTTATGTTGTTATTTACTCTAGAAAGACTTTATGTTGTTATTTACTCTAGAAAGACTTTATGTTGTTATTTACTCTAGAAAGACTTTATGTTGTTATTTACTCCAGAAAGACTTTATGTTGTTATTTACTCTAGAAAGACTTTATGTTGTTATTTACTCCAGAAAGACTTTATGTTGTTATTTACTCCAGACTGAAAGACTTTATGTTGTTATTTACTCTAGAAAGACTTTATGTTGTTATTTACTCCAGACTGAAAGACTTTATGTTGTTATTTACTCTAGAAAGACTTTATGTTGTCATTTACTCCAGACTGAGAGACTTTATGTTGTTATTTACTCCATACTGAAAGACTTTATGTTGTTATTTACTCCAGAGAGACTTTATGTTGTTATTTACTCCAGACTAAGAGACTTTATGTTCTTATTTACTCCAGACTGAAAGACTTTATGTTGTTATTTACTCTAGAAAGACTTTATGTTGTCATTTACTCCAGACTGAGAGACTTTATGTTGTCATTTACTCTAGAAAGACTTTATGTTTTTATTTACTCCAGACTGAGAGACTTTATGTTGTTATTTACTCTAGAAAGACTTTATGTTGTTATTTAATCTAGAAAGACTTTATGTTGTTATTTACTCTAGAAAGACTTTATGTTGTTATTTACTCTAGAAAGACTTTATGTTGTTATTTACTCCAGAAAGACTTTATGTTGTTATTTACTCTAGAAAGACTTTATGTTGTTATTTAATCTAGAAAGACTTTATGTTGTTATTTAATCTAGAAAGACTTTATGTTGTTATTTACTCCAGACTGAAAGACTTTATGTTGTTATTTACTCTAGAAAGACTTTATGTTGTTATTTACTCCAGACTGAAAACTTTATGTTGTTATTTACTCTACAAAGACTTTATGTTGTTATTTTCTCTAGAAAGACTTTATGTTGTTATTTACTCTAGAAATACTTTATGTTGTTATTTACTCTAGAAAGACTTTATGTTGTTATTTACTCTAGAAAGACTTTATGTTGTTATTTAATCTAGAAAGACTTTATGTTGTTATTTACTCCAGACTGAAAGACTTTATGTTGTTATTTACTCTAGAAAGACTTTATGTTGTTATTTACTCCAGACTGAAAACTTTATGTTGTTATTTACTCTACAAAGACTTTATGTTGTTATTTTCTCTAGAAAGACTTTATGTTGTTATTTACTCTAGAAAGACTTTATGTTGTTATTTACTCTAGAAAGACTTTATGTTGTTATTTACTCTAGAAAGACTTTATGTTGTTATTTAATCTAGAAAGACTTTATGTTGTTATTTACTCTAGAAAGACTTTATGTTGTTATTTACTCTAGAAAGACTTTATGTTGTTATTTACTCCAGAAAGACTTTATGTTGTTATTTACTCTAGAAAGACTTTATGTTGTTATTTACTCTAGAAAGACTTTATGTTGTTATTTACTCCTAGAAAGACTTTATGTTGTTATTTACTCTAGAAAGACTTTATGTTGTTATTTACTCCAGATTGAGAGACTTTATGTTGTTATTTAATCTAGAAAGACTTTATGTTGTTATTTAATCTAGAAAGACTTTATGTTGTTATTTACTCCAGACTGAAAGACTTTATGTTGTTATTTACTCTAGAAAGACTTTATGTTGTTATTTACTCCAGACTGAAAGACTTTATGTTGTTATTTACTCCAGAGAAGACTTTATGTTGTTATTTACTCTAGAAAGACTTTATGTTGTTATTTACTCCAGACTGAGAGACTTTATGTTGTTATTTACTCCAGACTGAGAGACTTTATGTTGTTATTTACTCTAGAAAGACTTTATGTTGTTATTTACTCCAGACTGAGAGACTTTATGTTGTTATTTACTCTAGAAAGACTTTATGTTGTTATTTACTCCAGAATGAGAGACTTTATGTTGTTATTTACTCTAGAAAGACTTTATGTTGTTATTTACTCTAGAAAGACTTTATGTTGTTATTTACTCCAGACTGAGAGACTTTATGTTGTTATTTACTCCAGACTGAGAGACTTTATGTTGTTATTTACTCTAGAAAGACTTTATGTTTTTATTTACTCCAGACTGAGAGACTTTATGTTGTTATTTACTCTAGAAAGACTTTATGTTGTCATTTACTCTAGAAAGACTTTATGTTGTTATTTACTCCAGACTGAGAGACTTTATGTTGTTATTTACTCCAGACTGAAAGACTTTATGTTGTTATTTACTCTAGAAAGACTTTATGTTGTTATTTACTCCAGACTGAGAGACTTTATGTTGTTATTTACTCCATACTGAAAGACTTTATGTTGTTATTTACTCCAGAGAGACTTTATGTTGTTATTTACTCCAGACTGAGAGACTTTATGTTGTTATTTACTCCAGACTGAAAGACTTTATGTTGTTATTTACTCTAGAAAGACTTTATGTTGTTATTTACTCCAGACTGAGAGACTTTATGTTGTCATTTACTCTAGAAAGACTTTATGTTGTTATTTACTCCAGACTGAGAGACTTTATGTTGTTATTTACTCTAGAAAGACTTTATGTTGTCATTTACTCTAGAAAGACTTTATGTTGTTATTTACTCCAGACTGAGAGACTTTATGTTGTTATTTACTCTAGAAAGACTTTATGTTGTCATTTACTCTAGAAAGACTTTATGTTGTTATTTACTCCAGACTGAGAGACTTTATGTTGTTATTTACTCTAGAAAGACTTTATGTTGTTATTTACTCCAGACTGAGAGACTTTATGTTGTTATTTACTCCAGACAGAGACTTTATATTCCCCTCTTTAATGTAAGTTACACAACACTAACACTAGGTGGCAGCATCTCCTAGCCAGTTGTGTGATTATTACCTTGCTCAGACTGATTTACAGCATGTCTGCCTGGTCCTCTAACAGACTCAGATGTCCTCGCATGGACACAGAGACACGAGGACGCACTGCGTGTCCTCAGTGGACAACAACACAACCAGCATTGCCTGCAGGTGGACACACACACACACATCGCCGTGTTTGGTCTTTCCGTTTGACCTTAGCTGACCCATGTCTCTCAGGTTGGACTTCTCCTCCTGCAGGAGGCAGCAGGATGAGGATGATGAAGATGCTGCTGACGTCAGCAGACTTCCCGACTCTGTGGGTTCGTATCATCAGGAAGTTTTACACACTCCATTAACCAATAACAGCAGTGGCTCCGCCCCCATTTTCTGCTAGTTTTCATTTTATGAAAACCTTTAAAGGGACACTCCACCAGAAAGTGATTTTTTGTCTATTCCTCAGAGTTAGATCAGTGGGTAAAAGCAATGTGTAACCAGCCCAGCTGTTATCCTGATCCAGCAGCACTCCTTTAGCTTTAGCTTAGCGTAAAACACTGTAAGTGAATGGTACCAACTAGCATGCTAGTAGGGTTTGTTTACTGTTTGTTTGAAGAGTAAAACTGGACTCTCTGATCTTCTGATCTGCTCCTGTTGCTCCTCAGTGACCAAACACTTAAACTCTGACATCAGAGAGAAGGTGAGGAAGGAGCAGAGGCTGAATCACCAGGATGCTCTGAAGCAGATGGACACACACCTGTCTCACCTGTCCCAGGTAACACCTCACAGAGAACACACAGGTGAAGGACGGACTCTGAGACATTGTCCACATGCAGCTTCATTCATTTAAAATATGTGAGCTTTACTCTGAAAATCTGCTTCTATTTCCTGCTTTCATCATTAATTTGTGACCTAATTTAAATAATGTAGGATGGATGCACTGGTTGGTCGGTCGGTCAGTTGGTTTATTGAACTTCTCTGTCAGGTGAGTCAGACGGAGGTGAGGACCCTCTGTGAGCAGCTGAAGTCCTCCCTGGAGGAGGTGGACCTCAGATTGGACACGCTGAAGGACAGGATGGGACACCTGGAACACGCCAGTCTTCAGGTCCACATGGACACACACACACGGACACACACACGGACACACACACGAACACACACACGGACACACACACGGACACACACACGAACACACACACGAACACACACAGACACACAACACGAGCTCACATGTTCAGGTTCTAACTGGTTCTGACTGAAGTTGTTCTTCTAAATATTTGATATGAAGGAAACTTTAAGCAGATTCTGAGATTCAGTCATGACCCAGTGGAGGTCCCAGAGACCAGGTTCAGAGTCTGGGACGTCCCGTCTGGCTGCTGGCCTGTTGATAACCATGTTCTGGAGGGATGATTGTGACAGTGTGTGTGTGTGTGTGTGTGTGTGTGTGTGTGTGTGTGTGTGTGTGTGTGTGTGTGTGTGTGTGTGTGTGTGTGTGTGTCAGGAGGTGTGCGGTCTCTGGGAGGAGGTGAAGGAGGAGGGGAGGAAGAAGCGGACCAGGATCTCAGAGTTGAACCTCCAGCTGAGCGACTCTGAGGGACGACGAGCCGAAGAGGTCAGAGGTCACTTCCAGCAGGTTAACAGGGATCTTTCAGGTGTAGAAATTCTTGAAAAGACTTTAATTTGGACTTGATTCCTTTGAGTTTTTGAGTTTAAGGTTTTACTAAAGAACGTTAAAATCCCTGGGAGATGCACCCCCCCCACTGGTGACCTGATGTATTTATGGAGATATTTTACTTCCTGTTTCTGTTTATTCGTGTGTAAATCTCCATCACTGTAAGGTGTAAGGTCCCTCTGGAAGTGCTTGAGTTTAAATGTTAGAGAAGGTGTTACGAGCCAGTGTTTAGTAAAGAGACGTCACCAGACGGTCTGAGGGTCTGCTGGATGAAGGTGTAGTTCACAGTGTGGCCTGATGGAGGCGCTGTGGTTACATCACTGTTGTTGTTCATTATTGTTGTTCATTACGTCTGAGTTGGTTTCTTAGATCAGTGGTTCCCAACCTTTTTCCCAAGGGACCCCTATTTTACCTGTCAATTTTTTGGGCGACCCCCCCGACAACCACACACACACACACACACACACACACACACACCCCTCTCACTTCCAATAAGAAATGATAAAATAGTTCAAGCACTTTTTAATGTGCTTTGATTTTTTTAACAAAAATAATAACAAATAAAACTAAAAACAGCATTTTTCTAAACAGATGATTTCCTGTAAACACAGATCAGTCCTAATCTCAAACTTTTGACACATGAAAAAAAAGTGAGACAAATTTCAGCTACTTCAACATGTGTTTGACTTTTCTCAACAGATTATTTCCTGTAACACTATTATTTCAAATATTCTTTTAATTTAAATCCAGGCCGTTTACCAGTTACTTCACCTGCTAAGATGTGATAAGAAATCAGATGTTCATCCATTCTGACTCTGACAGGTTGAATCAGCCTTCGTATCAGATGATTTCTCTCCTTTAGTTCTACTCATCACACCAGGACCTTTTCATCATCCTATTAAACCCCAAAACGTCTAAAGCTGGACTTTTCCTGACAGACTATTAGTGTCATTTACAAAACCTAATGCTTTTCAGAATGATCAACAAATGTTCTTAATCTCAATTAAATTTACCTGGTTAATTAAAATAAAATAAAACAAGGATTTCAATATTAATATCATGTATTTTTGTATGTAGTTGATCATATTCTAACACTGCAGTATCCTTTGTTACAACTTAAAACTTTAGTTTATAAAGTTGTTAGTTCTTTTTAGGTCTATTATCTCTGTCTGCTTCTTTCCTCGGTGACGCGCACACTCACGAGTGCGTGAGCCGTCGAGGGGGGAGGAGGGGGGGTCAGGTCTGCAGCGCTGAGTCTGACACACGGAGAGCAGAGGGTCTGTGACTCAGCTTTGCTGCGTTTTTGCAGCTTTTAGGAGGACTGACGCCTGAGGAGCCATGATGGATTGTTTATTTATTTATTAGAAACGTCCTGATCGTCGGTATGATCACGGAGCGGGTCAGGTTTAGCGGCGAGGACACCAGGAGGTCTCCCGGTTGCCAGTCCGTTGAAAGTTTACTGGATGTAGGATTGTTCAGGCGTCTCCGCTGAAAACTTTAGTTTATCTGACGGGAGGAGGGCTCTCTGCAGCAGCTGCATGCGTCACTAGACCGGTGTGTTCATACGTAAGATTCGCACCTGCGCCGTACCGATCAGTTTTCCGGTAGATCGCTAGTTATTTTTCATTTTTTATTGACTCAATAATTATTACAGAATTGTAAAGACTTCGTTGTTACACAAACATGAAATAAATGCATGTTATTTAATTTTAAGGTCCGAATAAATGAATTTTGGTAAACTTAAAAAAATATAATAAATACATTTTTATCCCCTCAAAGTGGAGAGGTCCTGGCGACCCCTAGTGGGGGTGGCGACCCCCAGGTTGGGGACCACTGTAGATGACTTATTGGTGTAAAGCAGTCAGTGTCATGTTTACAGTAAATTAGCTGGTCTGGAGTCAGTTTTGTGTTTGTCTCACAGCTCAGAGCGATTCTCAGGAGACACTTCCAGCTGCTGAGGGACGCTGGCTTCCTGTCTCCACCTGAGGTCCACAGACTGATCCACAGCGAGGCCATGGTAACCTCCTGTCACCTCCTGCCACCTCCCCTCCCCTCACCGCTCTGATGGCTCCCCCTCTCCTCCTCCAGACGCTGAACCAGGCTCTACTGGCGAACCGTCGCAGCGTCGCCCGTCTGGCGCTGCACCTGAAGGAGGGACACCTGAAGCAGGAGTTTCTCCTCCGTCTGCGGTGGGAGGACCACCTGAAGAGCTGGAGGAGCATCAGAGTCGACCAGGTCGTAGACCAGTTCAGGTGGGTGGAGGTCCTGTCTGAAAACCAGCTGCTGACAGACTGGTTTGGGATCAGTTTGATGTTCTTGCAGCAGTGAGGATCATCAGCTGCTCTCAGATCAGCAGATGAAACAAACTCTACTAGATCTGACTAAACAACGCTGTGACATCATCAAAAATATCAGGTAACTAATAACAGGCTGTGCTACAGATGATAAGCTCCGCCCACTGCTCTCCCTGTCCAATCACTCTCTCTCTTTGTGTTTTTAGCACTCTGGTCCCGCCCACCAGCTCTCCTGCAGTGGTTTCTGATTGGTTCGACCAGCTGACAGCTGTCAATCAGCAGATAGGTAATTATGATCCCTCATGCTGGTGGAACGGACTGATCCAGGGTCAGCGTTAACTCTGAGACATTCAGGGAGGCAGTAGTAGGGTGTGGGTCTTGCAACTGGAGGGTTGCAGGGTCGAATCCCCGCTCCGGCTGGGTTACTTTGTCATTGTGTGTGTGTGTGTGTGTGTGTGTGTGTGTGTGTGTGTGTGTTCAGACCTCCTCCATGCTGACTCCCTCCATCAGCTGAGATCTTCATATGAACAGAGACAGCGAGAGTTCCTGGCTGAAGTAAAGAGATGTGAGGTAAAGGTCTGACTTCAGGTCAGTTTGGGGGTTGTGCTCATGATGATGATGATGATGATGATGATGTGTGCTCACCTGTCCTCCTGCAGGACGAGCTCTCAGCTCTACAGCTCTCAGATCAGCAGGTGAACGACATCATTAGCTCTAAGCTCCTCCCTCTAATTGGACGCATCCAGAGTCAGGATCAAGAGCGATTGGCTGCTTTAGATGTCAGTCACATGACTCTTCCTGTTGCCGTGGTTTGATTGTAAACACTTCACCTGTCTGCTCACCTTTCGGTCTGTCTGCAGGTGAAGCGGGACACCGTGGCCCGCCACGCCCTCACGGTCAGCAGGTGCGTCTTCACTGTGATGCGAGCCGTGGCGTTGCTATGGGAGACGCACTGCTGCAGGTTGAAGAGGATAGAAGAAGAACAGCAGCGACGTCTGGACGACGCCAAACAGTCGCATCAAGAATGCCTACAGGTAAGTCTCAGAGGGGTCTGCGGGTGGCGCTCAGTCCCATGATGCTTTGCTGTGTGTTTCAGATGAAGAGGGCTCATATAGACGTCCTGCTGAGGGAACTCCGCCAGGAGAGCAGCGAGGACGCCATGAAGACGTCTCTGGATAACATGGACCTGTACCTGCAGGACATGAAGGACAGGTGGGACACCTGCTGATGTCTCTGTTCAGAGGGTGGGACGGGGGGGTGTTTACAGCTGACAGTTAGGCTGTCCACCTTAAGTCACCGATCTAGACACGCCCCTCTAGGATGGGACTAAAAGTAAAGATAAACTCCGCCCCCATGATGGACTCCACTGTCTCTGGCTGTTTAAATAAAGTTTATCCAAACAGGGCTTTTATTGTGACGGGGCAGAGTCTGAACTTCCTGTATGTGTGTGTGTGTGTGTGTGTGTGTGTGTGTGTGTGTGTGTGTAGCTGCAGGACGTCTGTCTCTGATCAGTGGAAGGTTCTGGAGCTCCTCCCTGACCTCCTCCTGATGGAGCTCATCTCCTACAGCAGCAGCATCAGCTCCTTCTTTCAGCTTAACCACGCCTACCTGCCGGTAACCATGGAGACCAGGCTCCCAGCACACACACACACTGGCCCACCTTACCCTGTGAATCTGTTTTCTCCTCAGGTTCCTGTAGAGTTCCAGCCTTTGCTCAGCAGAACCAGAAGTCCGGTTCTGGGTCAGTCCACCTGGATCAGAACCCCTCAGTCCTCAGCTGGTCTGATCCGGTCTGAACTGGTTTCTGTTTGTTTCTAGAAACCAGTGATGGGACTGAAACCCTGAAACTCCAAATGATGAAAATGGAGAGTCTGCTCAGCGGTCCAAACGAAGCGGACCAGACCCTGGAGGCCCAGACGTGGCTGATGGAGGTGAACCAGATCAGTTATGGATCCCTTTGGAACCCTTTGATTGATCAGAGTCTGGTATCAAGTTAGTTAACCCTGTGGGATGTTGACCTGGTCGGTTCAGTCTCAGAGAGGAGTTAACCAGCTGTTAACCAGGGTGTTAATGAAGTTAACAACATTATCATTTTAATGGTCAGTACAGGTTTCAGACCTCAGGTAAACTCTGTGTGTTTTCAGGCAAAGTCCTCTCTGCTCCAGCTCTATGACATCAGCACCAGCGTCACGGTTCTCTCATCAGAGGGCGTGGCCTACGAAGGCCCCGCCTTCACCTGCCCTGCAGTCGACCTGCAGCAGGAAGAACACCTGAGCCTGTTTCCTTCAGATCAGCTCCAAACCACACTGAGCTCGTATGAACACACACACACACACACACACACACACACACACACACACACACACACACTTCACTGCAGTAACGGCGGTACCTGACTGTGATGTTTGCTGTCTAGGACCCGGGTTCTGGTTCTGAAACACGTTGAGCGGTGCTTCAGTAACTCCGCCCGCCCAGGCGGCGCCATGGTAACGAAGAGGAAGGAGGAAGTCCGGCTGGAGCAGGAACACCTGCTGCAGCCGCTGAAACCAGAACACATCCAGACCCACGTTTATGAGCCCCGTCTGGGTAACACACACACACACACACACACACACACACACACACACACACACACACACACACACACACACACACACACACACACACACACACACACACACACACACACACCCCTCTCACTTCCAATAAGAAATGATAAAATAGTTCAAGCACTTTTTAA
>SSNR01000964.1:17346-34846 GCA_006937965.1 Callopanchax toddi
TGTGTGTGTGTGTGTGTGTGTGTGTGTGTGTGTGTGTGTGTGTGTGTGTGTGTGTGTAGCCGAGCTGCAGCTCCACCAGCAGCGTGTGGACGACCATTGCCAGGACCTGCTCGACGTTTTGTCCTCCTGCAGGATGGAGCTGCAGCAGCTGCAGACCTCCATCCTGATGAAGAACCAGGACCTGTCCTCTGCTCTGTCCAACATGGAGGACGACGTCCAGACGGTTCACAGCAGCTCACGGTGAGAACTGACCAGACAGAGGTTGTGGGTTTTCAGACCCGAGTCCCTCAGGAATAAACTGTAGAGGTTCAGAGGAACCTGTCCTCCAGGACTGATGGGAGGAACCGTGGAGTTGCTGCTGCTAACTTCCTGTTCCTCCTGCTGAGCTCAGAAAGCTTCGACCAATCAGCTGGTTCCTTTATAACGAGACAATCTGCCTGTCATTTATAACCCTGTTCACTGTAATCAGCTGTTCTGAGTCTGGACCTGAAGGATCTGGATCTGTTAGATCAGCTGACTGCAGCTCCACCAGTCTGACCTTTGACCTCCCGTGTCTCTGTGCTCAGTGTGGCCGCTGTCAGCTCCGCCCTGCAGGACCTCCTAGATCATCACGTCAAAGACGTTCAGCGCTGTTGGACCAGCTTCAGGCAGACGGTCCAGACCAGAGGGCAGGAGGCCAGAACCAGGACCTCGGACCTCCTGGGCTCCTTCAGGTAACGCCGCCTGCAGCTCGGACCCTCAGACCACAACAGTCCTCACCAGAGTTTGTCCTCCTGCAGGACGTTCAGTGAAGGAGGAGACTTTTCTCCTCTGGAGGTGGAGATGTTCCAGGTCCGTCTAGAGGAGGAAACCAAGCAGATGACTTCCACCCAGAAGTCCTTCCTCTCTGGGCTGGAGGTCTTTGAGGCCAGAAGTCTACAGCAGGTGTGTCTCCTGTCTGCCTTGACAGCTGTCAACCTGTAGAACCACAAACACCAGCTCTCCTTCTGCTGCAGGTGAAGAAGGCTTCAGCTCACCTGCAGAAGAAACTCTACCGTCTGAAGTCTGAGGTGGAACTCTCCGAGAAGACCCAGAAAATCATCACCAGGACTCAAATCCAAATCAAGGAGGAGGTACTGGTCTGTGTCTCTGTCTCTGTCTCCGTCTGTCCACGCTGACCTGTTTGGTTCCTGCAGGCCGGCAGCAGCAACCAGCAGCAGTCTGAGATCAGCAGCAGGCTGGAGGAGCTCAGGAGGATGATGAAGGACACACAGGTACCTGGACCCGTCCTCTGACCCGGTCCAGACAGGTTTCAGGTCTGAGAATCCAGTTCCTGGTTCTGATTCTGTTTGTCTGCAGGTGTCTCCAGATCAGCTTTGCTCTTTCCTGTTGTCCACTCATGACGAAATCACAAAACGTCGTCAGTACCTGGACCTGGACCTGGACCTGGACCTGGTGGGTCGCTTCCTGTTCCTGGATCAGATCCAGAGTTTCTCCTCCTCCTTCTTACACTGTGTTCAGTACACTGACTCAGAACATGGAGTTCACTATGGAGGTTATAAGATACCTCCCTGTGTTTCACATTTCCTACTGCACTTGAACGCAGCCTGAGTCATGATGGTTAAAGATGGATCCTCCTCTGATGTCTGATCAGGACTGGTGCTGGTCTGGAGGAGAAACCACTTTAAACAGCCAGCAGAAGTTTTAATCTGTGACCTGGACCTGGATCAGACCTGGACCTGGATCAGACCTGGACCTGGATAAGACCTGTAACTAGATACGACCTGGACCTAGATAAGACCTGGACCTGGATGAGACCTGGACCTGGATCAGACCTGGACCTGGATAAGACCTGGACCTAGATAAGACCTGGACCTGGATACAACCTGGACCTGGATACGACCTGGACCTGGATCAGACCTGGACCTGGATCAGACCTGGACCTGGATGAGACCTGGACATGGATAAGACCTGGACCTGGATAAGACCTGGACCTGGATAAGACCTGGACCTAGATAAGACCTGGACCTGGATAAAACCTGGTCCTGGATATGACCTGTAACTAGATAAGACCTGGACCTAGATAAGACCTGGACCTGGATAAAACCTGGACCTGGATATGACCTGTAACTAGATAAGACCTGGACCTAGATAAGACCTGGACCTGGATACGACCTGGATAAGACCTGGACCTGGATACACCCTGGACCTGGACCTGGACCTAGATAAGACCTGGACCTGGATACGACCTAGATAAGACCTGGACCTGGATAAAACCTGGACCTGGATATGACTTGTAACTAGATAAGACCTGGACATAGATACGACCTGGACCTGGATACGACCTGGATAAGACCTGGACCTGGATACACCCTGGACCTGGACCTAGATAAGACCTGGACCTGGATACGACCTAGATAAGACCTGGTCCTGGATACGACCTGGACCTGGATACGACCTAGATAAGACCTGGACCTGGATACGACCTGGACCTGGATAAGTGATGAAGGACTTTGGTCCTGGTCTTTTAGGGGCTCTTTAGGCTCCAGGATCCTTGTTGTTTAGTTGTGAGTCAGGTTTTATGAACTTACTGGATTCATGATGAGGGTTGTGCTGACCCTCCTACAGCTCTTAGTTCAGGACAAGTCCAGCAGATCAGGGATGGACCAGGTCCACGTTTTAGGAGACTAGATGACATTAAAGACTGGACTTAATGACCTGTGTATTTCTCTCTGGTCCTCATGGACCCCCTTTCAGCACCACTCTGACGTCCCTGATGTTTTTTGTCTTCAGGATTCAGTGGGACAGGTGTCAGCTGATCCTAAATCCAGGAAGCAGCTGAGAAGACCTGGAGCCGACCCCCCTGGAGGACCAGTTCTTAGTGTCAGCAGGTCTGTAGGCCTGCAGGAGTCCTGCAGAAAGTCAAGTTCTAAATAACAGAAGAATAAAGACTTTTCTTCTTCACCTGTTTGTGAAAACACAAACAACAGGTTGACTTTGGTCCAGGATCCAGGATCAGAAGACCAGCAGAGAGGAAGAGCAACAGGTGGACAACCATCATCATCCTCTGGTTCTGGTTCTGAAATGTTCCAGCTTTCATTCATCTTCAGGTTTAGGTTCTGTTCTGGTCTGATCTCTGATGGGTTTCAAACAACATCATGAAGGATTTAGATCCTGATGGTTCTAGTCCAGGTCCAGGTTCAGGTTCAGAACAACAGACAGACCCTGGACTTCCTGTTTAATAGAGAACGACAGAACTGATCCAGACCTGTAGAATCTGGTTCCAGAACCTCAGAGTTCCAGACTAACAGCTGATTTTATGTCCTCAGGTCAGGACTTGGTCCAACGTCAGCAGAGAGGTGTTGAGTCAGTCGGCTCTCTGAGGTAAACGACATCACACTGGACCAATCAGATCCAGACCCAGAGCCAGACCCAGAACCAGACCTAGGACCAGAACCAGACCCAGTTCCAGGCCCAGAGCCAGACCCAGAACCAGACCTAGGACCAGAACCAGAATCAGAGCCAGAACCATACCCAGACCTAGGACCAGAACCAGACCTAGGCCCAGAACAAGACCTAGACCTAGACCCAGAACCAGATGCAAATCCAGGCCCAGAACCAGACCCAGTCCTAGGACCAGAACCAGACACAGACACAGATCCAGGCCCAGAACCAGACCCAGACCTAGGACCAGAACCAGAATCAGAGCCAGAACCATACCCAGACCTTGGACCAGAACCAGACCTAGGCCCAGAACCAGACCTAGACCTAGGACCAGAACCAGACCCAGACCTAGGACCAGAACCAGACCTAGGACCAGAACCAGATGCAAATCCAGGCCCAGAACCAGACCCAGACCTAGGACCAGAACCAGAATCAGAGCCAGAACCAGACCCAGACCTAGGACCAGAACCAGAATCAGAGCCAGAACCAGACCCAGACCTAGGACCAGAACCAGACCCAGACCAGGCCCAGAACCAGACCCAGAACCAGACCTAGGACCAGAACCAGACACAGACCCAGAACCAGACCCAGACCTAGGACCAGAACCAGACCCAGACGCAGATCCAGGCCCAGAACCAGACCCAGACCTAGGACCAGAACCAGAATCAGAGCCAGAACCAGACCCAGACCTAGGACCAGAACCAGAATCAGAGCCAGAACCAGACCCAGACCTAGGACCAGAATCAGAGCCAGAACCATACCCAGACCTAGGACCAGAACCAGCCCCTGATCCAGGCCCATAATCAGACCCAGGACCAGACCCAGATCCAGAACCAGACCTAGACCCAGAATTAAAACCAGACCCAGAACCAGACACAGACCCAGATTCAGGCCTAGAACCAGATCCAGACCTAGACTCAGACCTAGGCCCAGAACCAGACCTAGGACCAGAACCAGACCCAGACCCAGACCTAGGACCAGAACCAGACCTAGGACCAGAACCAGAAGCAGATGCAAATCCAGGCCCAGAACCAGACCCAGACCTAGGACCAGAACCAGACCCAGTTCCAGGCCCAGAGCCAGACCCAGAACCAGACCTAGGACCAGAACCAGAATCAGAGCCAGAACCATACCCAGACCTAGGACCAGAACCAGACCTAGGCCCAGAACAAGACCTAGACCTAGACCCAGAACCAGATGCAAATCCAGGACCAGAACCAGAATCAGAGCCAGAACCAGACCCAGACCTAGGACCAGAACCAGAATCAGAGCCAGAACCATACCCAGACCTAGGACCAGAACCAGCCCCTGATCCAGGCCCATAATCAGACCCAGGACCAGACCCAGATCCAGAACCAGACCTAGACCCAGAATTAAAACCAGACCCAGAACCAGACACAGACCCAGATTCAGGCCTAGAACCAGATCCAGACCTAGACTCAGACCTAGGCCCAGAACCAGACCTAGGCCCAGAACCAGACCTAGACCCAGACCTAGATCCAGACGCAGATCCAAGACCAGAACCAGACACAGACCCAGACCCAGATCCAGGCCCAGAACCATACCCAGAGCCAGACCCAGATTCAGGCCCAGACCCAGACCTAGATCCAGACCCAGATGCAGATCCAGAACCAGAATCAGACCTCCTGTCAGCCTCAGACAGTTTGATGTTCATGCTGACCCAGAGTGGACCAGACTCCATTACCTGATGTCTTTATCTGGACCTCTGACTGGTACTGGACCAGAACTGACCGGGTCTTCTGGTTTGGTTTTCTCCAAAGTCTGTGTGTTGTTGTGTGTATTAGTGTGTATGATGGTGTAATAATGTGTATTATGGTGTAATAATGTGTATTAGTGTGTAATAATGTGTATTAGTGTGTAATAATGTGTATTAGTGTGTAATAGTGTGTATTAGTGTGTATTATGGTGTAATAATGTGTATTAATGTGTGTATTAGTGTGTAATAATGTGTATTAGTGTGTGTATTAGTGTGTGTATTAGTGTGTAATAATGTGTATTAGTGTGTATTATGGTGTAATAATGTGTATTAATGTGTGTATTAGTGTGTAATAATGTGTATTAGTGTGTATTATGGTGTAATAATGTGTATTAATGTGTGTATTAGTGTGTAATAATGTGTATTAGTGTGTATTAATGTGTGTACTGTGTTGCTGTTAGTAGGAAGAAGAGTTCTGGAACCATCATAACGGAGAAGGACTTCCAGGTGGGACCAGAACAGAAATCAGAACCGAGCTCCCAGTAAGTCCAGTATTTATTAATGGGACCTCCTTGGTCTGACGTGTGGTTCAGGACCTGGTGACCTGGTGATGGACTCGTGTCTCTTTTCTTCTCAGCTCTTTCAGCTCGTCAGTGGATTCTATTCTTAGCAAAACCAAAACAGAAATCCAGAAACTCAAAAAGGTGACCGACTCAACCAGGAGGGTTTATTAAATCAGCACCGTCCACCTGGACCTAACTGTCCTCTGTCCTCCATCAGGACTCCTGTCACAGCAAGCTGGTCAGAAGTGTCCCCCTTCGTCCTGACTCTTTTTTCCAGTGGTATAAGAGCACAAAGCAAAGGCTTCTGGGATACGAGGAGCAGGCCAGGAGGTTTCTGAGCTCTAGCAGAAATGGTACGTGGCCAAAAGACGGGACCACAACCTGGACCTGGTTCTGACCTGAAAACCTCCCTGTTTACCCGTTTTCCTCATGTCCCATCTTCCTGTCCTCCTGTACTGTCCTCCTATCCTGTCCTCCTGTACTGTCCTCCTATCCTGTCCTGTCCTCTTCTCCTATCCTGTCCTCCTATCCTGTCCTCCTATCTTGTCCTCTCTTCCTGTCCTGTCCTCCTATCCTCTCCTCCCATCTTGTCCTCCTGTCCTCTCCTCCTATCCTGTCCTCCTATCTTGTCCTGTCCCCTCCTCCTGTCCTGTCCTCCTATCCTCTCCTCTCCTCCTGTCCTCTCCTCCTATCCTGTCCTGTCCTCCTATCCTGTCCTCTTCTCTTATCCTGTCCTGTCCTCCTATCCTGTCCTCTTCTCTTATCCTGTCCTGTCCTCCTATCCTGTCCTCTCCTTCTGTCCTGTCCTCCTATCTTGTCCTGTCCCCTCCTCCTCTCCTGTCCTCTCCTTCTGTCCTGTCCTCCTATCCTGTCCTCTTCTCTTATCCTGTCCTCCTATCCTGTCCTCTTCTCCTATCCTGTCCTGTCCTCTCCTCCTGTCCTCTCCTCCTGTCCTGTCCTCCTATCCTGTCCTCCTATCTTGTCCTGTCCCCTCCTCCTCTCCTGTCCTCTCCTTCTGTCCTGTCCTCCTTTCTTGTCCTGTCCCCTCCTCCTCTCCTGTCCTCTCCTTCTGTCCTGTCCTCCTATCCTGTCCCCTTCTCTTATCCTGTCCTGTCCTCTTCTCTCCTCCTGTCCTGTCTTCCTGTCCCCTCCTCCTGTCTGTCCTCCTATCCTGTCCTGTCCTCCTATCCTGTCCTCTCCTCCTGTCCATCCTCCTATCCTGTCCTGTCCTCCTCTCCTCCTATCCTGTCCTCTTCTCTTATCCTGTCCTGTCTTCTCCTTCTGTACTGTCCTCTCCTTCTGTCCTGTCCTCCTATCCTGTCCTCTCCTCCTGTCCTCTCCTCCTGTCCTGTCCTCCTATCCTCTCCTGTCCCCTCCTCCCCTCCTGTCCTCTCCTTCTGTCCTGTCCTCCTATCCTGTCCCCTTCTTGTCCTGTCCCCTCCTCCTGTCCTGTCCTCCTATCCTCTCCTCCCCTCCTGTCCTCTCCTCCTATCCTCTCCTCTCCTCCTGTCCATCCTCCTCTCCTGTCCTGTCCTCCTCTCCTCCTATCCTGTCCTCTTCTCTTATCCTGTCCTGTCTTCTCCTTCTGTACTGTCCTCTCCTTCTGTCCTGTCCTCCTATCCTGTCCTCTCCTTCTGTCCTGTCCTCCTATCTTGTCCTGTCCCCTCCTCCTATCCTGTCCTCTCCTCCTGTCCTGTCCTCCTATCCTGTCCTCCTGTACTGTCCTCCTATCCTGTCCTGTCCTCTTCTCCTATCCTGTCCTCCTATCCTGTCCTCTTCTCCTGTCCTGTCCTCCTCTCCTGTCCTCTTCTCCTATCCTGTCCTGTCCTCTCCTCCTGTCCTGTCCTCCTCTCCTGTCCTCTTCTCCTCTCCTGTCCTCCTATCCTGTCCTCTCCTCCTGTCCATCCTCCTATCCTCTCCTGTCCTCCTCTCCTCCTATCCTGTCCTCTTCTCTTATCCTGTCCTGTCTTCTCCTTCTGTACTGTCCCCTCCTCCTGTCCTGTCCTCCTATCCTGTCCTCTCCTCCTGTCCTGTCCTCTCCTCCTGTCCTGTCCTCCTATCCTGTCCTCTCCTCTTATCCTGTCCTGTCCTCCTATCCTGTCCTCTCCTCCTATCTTGTCCTCTCCTCCTGTCCGTCCTCCTATCCTCTCCTCCCATCCTGTCCTCTTATCCTGTCCTGTCCTCCTGTCCTCCTGTCCTGTCCTCCTCTCCTCTCCTCTCTCCTGTCCTCTCCTCTCCTCCCCTCCTCTCCTCCTCTCCTCTCCTCCTCTCCTGTCCTGTCCTCCTATCCTGTCCTCTTCTCTTATCCTGTCCTCCTCTCCTCCTGTCCTGTCTTCCTGTCCTCTCCTCCTGTCCGTCCTCCTTTCCTGTCCTCTTCTCCTATCCTGTCCTGTCCTCCTCCTCTCCTCTCCTCCTATCCTGTCCTCTTCTCCTATCCTGTCCTCCTCTCCTGTCCTCTTCTCTTATCCTGTCCTCCTCTCCTCCTGTCCTGTCTTCCTGTCCTCTCCTCCTGTCTGTCCTCCTATCCTGTCCTGTCCTCCTATCCTGTCCTCTCCTCCTGTCCATCCTCCTATCCTGTCCTGTCCTCCTCTCCTCCTATCCTGTCCTCTTCTCTTATCCTGTCCTGTCTTCTCCTTCTGTACTGTCCTCTCCTTCTGTCCTGTCCTCCTATCCTGTCCTCTCCTTCTGTCCTGTCCTCCTATCTTGTCCTGTCCCCTCCTCCTATCCTGTCCTCTCCTTCTGTCCTCTCCTCCTATCCTGTCCTCCTGTCCTGTCCTCTCCTTCTGTCCTGTCCTCCTATCCTGTCCTCTCCTCCCATCTTGTCCTCCTATCCTGTCTTCTCCTCCTGTCCTGTCCTCTCCTCCTGTCCGTCCTCCTTTCCTGTCCTCTTCTCCTATCCTGTCCTGTCCTCCTCTCTCCTGTCCTCTCTCCTGTCCTCTTCTCCTCTCCTGTCCTGTCCTCTCCTCCTGTCCTCTCCTCCTCTCCTGTCCTCCTATCTTGTCCTGTCCCCTCCTCCTCTCCTGTCCTCTCCTTCTGTCCTGTCCTCCTATCCTGTTCTCTCCTCCTATCCTGTCCTCTTCTCTTCTCCTGTCCTGTCTTCTCCTTCTGTACTGTCCTCTCCTTCTGTCCTGTCCTCCTATCCTGTCCTCTCCTTCTGTCCTGTCCTCCTATCTTGTCCTGTCCCCTCCTCCTATCCTGTCCTCTCCTTCTGTCCTGTCCTCCTATCCTGTCCTCCTCTCTTGTCCTGTCCCCTCCTCCTCTCCTGTCCTCTCCTTCTGTCCTGTCCTCCTTTCTTGTCCTGTCCCCTCCTCCTCTCCTGTCCTCTCCTTCTGTCCTGTCCTCCTATCCTGTCCTCTTCTCCTATCCTGTCCTGTCCTCCTATCCTGTCCTGTCCTCTTCTCCTATCCTGTCTTCCTATCCTGTCCTCCTATCCTCTCCTCCCATCTTGTCCTCCTATCCTGTCCTCCTATCTTGTCCTGTCCCCTCCTCCTCTCCTGTCCTCTGTCCCCTCCTCCTGTCCTGTCCTCCTATCCTCTCCTCTCCTCCTGTCCTCTCCTCCTCTCCTGTCCTCTCCTCTCCGCTGTCCTCTTCTCCTATCCTGTCCTGTCCTCCTCCTGTCCTGTCCTCCTCTCCTGTCCTCTTCTCCTATCCTGTCCTCCTGTCCTGTCCTCCTATCCTGTCCTCTCCTCCTGTCCTGTCCTCCTATCTTGTCCTGTCCCCTCCTCCTCTCCTGTCCTCTCCTCCTGTCCTGTCCTCCTATCCTGTCCTCTTCTCCTATCCTGTCCTGTCCTCTCCTCCTGTCCTGTCCTCCTCTCCTCTCCTCTCCTCCTCTCCTCTCCTCCTCTCCTGTCCTGTCCTCCTATCCTGTTCCCTTCTCTTATCCTGTCCTGTCCTCTTCTCTCCTCCTGTCCTGTCTTCCTGTCCCCTCCTCCTGTCTGTCCTCCTATCCTGTCCTGTCCTCCTATCCTCTCCTCCTATCCTCTCCTCTTATCCTGTCCTGTCCTCCTGTCCTCCTGTCCTGTCCTCCTATCCTGTCCTGTCCTCCTATCCTGTCCTCTCCTCCTGTCCTGTCCTCCTATCCTCTCCTCCCATCTTGTCCTCCTATCCTGTCCTCTCCTTCTGTCCTGTCCTCCTTTCTTGTCCTGTCCCCTCCTCCTCTCCTGTCCTCTCCTTCTGTCCTGTCCTCCTATCCTGTCCCCTTCTCTTATCCTGTCCTGTCCTCTTCTCTCCTCCTGTCCTCTCCTCCTGTCCTGTCCTCTATCCTGTCCTCTCCCCTCCTCCTCTCCTGTCCTCCTATCCTCTCCTCTCCTCCTGTCCTGTCCTCCTATCCTGTCCTCTCCTCTTATCCTGTCCTGTCCTCCTATCCTGTCCTCTTCTCTTATCCTGTCCTGTCCTCCTATCCTGTCCTCTCCTTCTGTCCTGTCCTCCTATCTTGTCCTGTCCCCTCCTCCTCTCCTGTCCTCTCCTTCTGTCCTGTCCTCCTATCCTCTCCTCTCCTCCTGTCCTCTCCTCCTCTCCTGTCCTGTCCTCCTATCCTGTCCTCTTCTCTTATCCTGTCCTGTCCTCCTATCCTGTCCTCTTCTCTTATCCTGTCCTGTCCTCCTATCCTGTTCTCTCCTCCTATCCTGTCCTCTTCTCTTATCCTGTCCTCCTATCCTGTCCTTTTCTCTTATCCTGTCCTCCTCTCCTCCTGTCCTGTCTTCCTGTCCTCTCCTCCTGTCCGTCCTCCTATCCTCTCCTCCTATCCTGTCCTCTTATCCTGTCCTGTCCTCCTGTCCTCCTGTCCTGTCCTCCTATCCTGTCCTGTCCTCCTATCTTGTCCTCTCTTCCTGTCCTGTCCTCCGATCCTCTCCTCCCATCTTGTCCTCCTATCCTGTCCTCTCCTTCTGTCCTGTCCTCCTATCTTGTCCTGTCCCCTCCTCCTATCCTGTCCTCTCCTTCTGTCCTGTCCTCCTATCCTGTCCTCCTATCTTGTCCTGTCCCCTCCTCCTCTCCTGTCCTCTCCTTCTGTCCTGTCCTCCTATCTTGTCCTGTCCCCTCCTCCTCTCCTGTCCTCTCCTTCTGTCCTGTCCTCCTATCCTGTTCCCTTCTCTTATCCTGTCCTGTCCTCTTCTCTCCTCCTGTCCTGTCTTCCTGTCCCCTCCTCCTGTCTGTCCTCCTATCCTGTCCTGTCCTCCTATCCTGTCCTCTCCTCCTGTCCATCCTCCTATCCTGTCCTGTCCTCCTCTCCTCCTATCCTGTCCTCTTCTCTTATCCTGTCCTGTCTTCTCCTTCTGTACTGTCCTCTCCTTCTGTCCTGTCCTCCTATCCTGTCCTCCCGTCTTGTCCTCCTATCTTGTCCTCTCTTCCTGTCCTGTCCTCCTATCCTCTCCTCCTGTCTTGTCCTCCTATCCTGTCCTCCTATCTTGTCCTGTCCCCTCCTCCTCTCCTGTCCTCTCCTTCTGTCCTGTCCTCCTATCCTGTCCTCTCCTCCCATCTTGTCCTCCTGTCCTGTACTCCTATCTTGTCCTGTCCCCTCCTTCCCTCCTGTCCTCCTATCCTCTCCTGTCCTCTCTTCTCCTCCTGTCCTCTCCTCATATCATGTCCTGTCCTCCTATCCTGTCCTGTCCTGTCCTCCTATCCTGTCTTCTTCTCTTATCCTGTCCTCCTATCCTGTCCTCTTCTCTTATCCTGTCCTCCTCTCCTCCTGTCCTGTCTTCCTGTCCTCTCCTCCTGTCTGTCCTCCTATCCTGTCTTCTCCTCCTGTCCTGTCCTCTCCTCCTGTCCGTCCTCCTTTCCTGTCCTCTTCTCCTATCCTGTCCTGTCCTCCTCCTGTCCTGTCCTCCTATCCTGTCCTCTTCTCCTATCCTGTCCTGTCCTCTCCTCCTGTCCTGTCCTCCTATCCTGTCCTCTTCTCCTATCCTGTCCTCCTGTCCTGTCCTCTCCTTCTGTCCTGTCCTCCTATCCCCTCCTCCTATCCTGTCCTTCTGTCTCAGAGCTGCTGGAGCAGCTGTCCATCTTCCAGGACTTGCTGAGTTCATGTCCTGCTGTTTTAATCGGTAACCATGAGCAACAGCAGGAGGCGGCGCTCACGGAGGATGTGGGCGGAGTCAGAAGGAAACTGGAGGAGGTACTGGCAGCCAGCGAGGAGGAGAAGGTGAGGATGATGATGATAGTGATAGTGATGGTGATGATCTTGAAGCTGATTGGTTCGTTTCGTCAGACGTCAAATTTCCATCAGCTGAGAGTCTCTCTCCTGGAGGAGGAGCTGCAGGCGCTGGACTCCAGAGAGGAGCTCAGACAGCAGCAGCTGCACAGCGCCACCATCAGCCTCCACCTGGAACTGCAGGTAGGAGGAGCGGGGTCACAGGCACTCCTTTATCACACCTGCTGGCCCACTCTGAGTGTGTGTGTGTGTGTGTGTGTGTGTGTGTGTCTAGACGTGTGTGCGCTCCAGGGCAGAGGGCTTTGTGACATCATTGTCCTCCATGTCAGAGAAGCTGCTGCACCTGCTGGATGTCCTGCTCACACCTGCAGGTAAACTCACCTAGAGATGATGTCACAAAGTGGAATGGAGGGACGTCTGATTGGTCGTTACCACGGTTACTGTAAATGTTTATATTTTTCTAACGTGTAACGTCCTGGGAGCTCCATCGTAGGACCGGAGATGAACTTTAGGTCATCAGGGTCGAGGTGAAGTAGAGGTTTCACTGAGCATCCTGGGAAATGTCTCACATGTTGAATCTCTTTTAATCCGATGCAGTCGTCACTCATCAGGACACTGTTACCATGGAAACAGGAGGGGGGAGCAGGTAACTTCTGACATCATCAAGTGTTTTCACAGGAAAAGTTTACAGACTCACCTCTGTGTGTGTGTGTGTGTGTGTGTGTGGAGGGGAGGGTGTGTGTGTGTGGGGGGGAGGGTGTGTGTGTGTGGGGGGGGGGGTGGGTGTGTGTGGAGGGGAGGGGGTGTGTGTGTGGAGGAGAGGGTGTGTGTGTGTGTGTGTGTGTGGAGGGGAGGGTGTGTGTGTGTGTGTGTGTGTGGAGGGGAGGGTGTGTGTGTGTGTGGAGGGGAGGGTGTGTGTGGGTGGAGGGGAGGGTGTGTGTGTGTGGAGGGGAGGGTGTGTGTGTGTGTGTGTGTGGAGGAGAGGGTGTGTGTGTGTGTGTGTGTGTGGAGGGGAGGGTGTGTGTGTGTGTGTGTGTGTGGAGGGGAGGGTGTGTGTGTGTGTGTGTGTGTGTGTGTGTGTGTGTGTGTGTGTCAGAGGTTACAGCAGCTGTTCAGCTCTGAGGTGTTGCGTTCAGACGACGACAATCGAAGACACCTGAGTGAGCAACAACGCTGGAACGCACACTGGAAACGACAAATACACTCTCTGAAACAGATACACACAACATAACACACACACACACAACATAACACACACACACACACACACACACACACACTTGAAAGGACGTTTAGTGTTAAAGTGAGAAGTGTTTATGTGTAATTACACTTGTCCACCAGCAGGTGGACCCAAACCTCCTTAATGTTTCTGTTGTTTGTTTGTTGTTTTTACACAAACAGAGACTTGAGAAACATTACCCTGTTTTGTTTTCCTCGTGCACATCAAGTCCTAGACCAAGTCCTAGACCAAATCCTAGACCAAGTCCTAGACCAAGTCCTAGACCAAATCCTAGACCAAGTCTTAGACCAAGTCTTAGACCAAATCCTAGACCAAGTCTTAGACCAAGTCCTAGACCAAGTCTTAGACCAAGTCTTAGACCAAGTCCTAGACCAAATCCTAGACCAAGTCTTAGACCAAGTCTTAGACCAAATCCTAGACCAAGTCTTAGACCAAGTCCTAGACCAAGTCTTAGACCAAGTCTTAGACCAAGTCCTAGACCAAGTCCTAGACCAAGTCTTAGACCAAGTCTTAGACCAAGTCCTAGACCAAGTCCTAGACCAAGTCCTAGACCAAGTCCTAAACCAAATCCTAGACCAAGTCTTAGACCAAGTCTTAGACCAAGTCCTAGACCAAGTCCTAGACCAAGTCTTAGACCAAGTCTTAGACCAAGTCTTAGACCAAGTCCTAGACCAAGTCCTAAACCAAATCCTAGACCAAGTCCTAGACCAAGTCCTAAACCAAATCCTAGACCAAGTCTTAGACCAGGTCCTAGACCAAGTCCTAGGCCAAGTCCTCGACCAGGTCCTAGTGAGTCTTTTACCGAGTCATGTGACCATTCCTTGTGTTTAGACCTCAGAAACAGGTCCAGTCCTAAACCTGTCCGTCACATGGAGCAGGTTCTATCACTATTATATATAACAGTCCTCGTGCACACCATGCTCTCGTGCACGTGAGCTGTTTAACCAGCAGGTTTCTGGTTTTTAGTCACCTTCATGGTTTGTTGGGACCTGGCAGTAAAAACCGAAGTGACTTGATTTCAGGTTTCGTGACTAAACCTGAAGCGTTCCCCTCCATCGTGTTGCTGTTAGTGCAGATGTAACACATCTAGAACAAAAGCTCTGGTTTACGGTGAAACCCAAACGACTTCCCTCAGGTCAAAACTGATCAGAACTTTAACCATTAAAATGCTGCTTTGAGGAAATGATGCTGACATTTATTTAGAAAAAACACAAAATGAACACACTGCTGTAGTCTGGATGGAGAATGATCTAAATCAGTTTTGATGAACAAACATTAATAAAGAATCAAAGTAAAGGTTCCAGTCCTCCAGGTGAGTGACAGGTCGGTCTGGAGAGGACTGAGGCTGTTTATCAGATCGAAACAGAAAACATTTGATCAAGTTTTTGTTTGAGTTCTTTAGAAGTGAACATTTAGATTTGGACTTCCTGAAGAGGGCAGAGAGTTAACCTGATCCCGGAGGTTTAATCTGAAACCAGGTCAGGTCGGAGATCTGCTGAGAACCCTCCACCCTCTCCTCCTCCGTCGGTTCAGATCTCCACATCCCTTCATCATCATCAGTCGGACTCGGTGACTTCACTGCCGCTGCTGTAGTCCAGGTTACTGGTTGTGAACTCTGAGCTGGTCAGCTTTGTCCTCAGGGCTCGCTTCCTGTTGTCATGGAAACAAGAACATCCTCAGGTGGGTTTGACCTGCAGCAGGTCGGTTTGGAGAAGCTGAGTCTCACCTGCGATAGAAAAAGTTTGGACGACTGATGGAGGTGAGAAAAGCGTCGCTCTGCTCCTCCTGCACAGGATAAGAGAGAGAATGAAGTCAGATTCAGGCGCCTAATATGAGATAAAGATTATAAAATGATTCAGGATCAAGTCTAAAGTTCAACCTGATCACGACTGTATGAAGCTATAAGCAGTTAAATCTAAATATTCAGAAGTTAAATGTTTTAAACTAAACTAAATGTTGTAGAAAGTCATATCTCGACTCATTCTCACACTGATAGCGGTTAGCTACATGTTAGCTACAGAAGCGGAGCTACCAGACCTTCTGACCTCCAGCAGCAGGTGGGTGAGGCGTTCGAGGACACAGCCATAGAGACAGATGGAGGTTTAGAACCAGCAACCAGTTCCTTTTAGAGCAGTGTGGACTATCTACAGGTGTACTGTGTTGTGATTGGTCCATGTGCAGTGGTAATCAGCCAATAACGGTTTGTTTCAGCAGAGTTATGGAGACCTTGACCCACAGGTCTGGTCAGTAAGTGGTGAACACAGAAACACCTTCTTATAGGTTCCATGTTTGTGGATTTACTTCCTGTAAGAAAACCTAAAGACTGACCCACAGTCTGACTGGGTGTTAAACATAGCGCCCCCTACTGGACACTGGAGGACCTGACGTGAAGGTTCATGTTGAGGATGGTTGTATCTACCAGTAGTTAGACCGCTTGCTACTTCATACATGTACTACGAACTACAAAGCTAGAGGGGACAGGGCGTTTGTCCACGTGGCCCCGCCCTCTGGAATGCACTGCCCATCACCATCCGCCAGTCGTCCTCCATCACAGTCTTCAAATCACATTTAAAGACCCACTACTACCAGCTGGCTGTTAGATACAAACTCTTTTAGTTGGTTCTTATCTAAAGGCCTATTCATCCTCCACGAGAAGAAAGACATGTTACATGTGCCTCCTTTTTGGTGCTGCAGCCTGCACCCAGGGCTGTCTACCTGCAGCCTGTTGCTCCGCCCCCTGCAGCTCTGAGGAATTCTGCAGCTGTGGCTGATCTGTAATCAGCCACAGCTTTAAAAGGCTGAGCTGGTCACCAGCTCTGGGGGCTCAGATCCGTGCTGTTGTCCCCCAGTTTGGCTGTGGTTTCACAGAAGTAGTGGTGGTGTGGTTTAAAAGAAAAGGTTAGATTACGTTAGTGTTCTGTGTAGAACTTGGGTTAACTTATAGAGCAGCATTTGGCAGCTCGTTAAAGAGCTTGTTTTGTTTGCCTCTAGTTTCTCTCCATCCTCTTAGTTTTAGAGCGTCTTTAGTTTAGTATTTTCTTACCTGGGTTTATTTCCCCAGCGTTTTGTGTTTAGTCTCCCCTCCTTTATTTGAAGAGTATTTTCGTTTAACTAAAACTCTTTTGTTTCAGCAGTATCTCTTCCTGCCGGTTTTATTGTTGGGAGAAAAATAAAAGCATTTTGATAAACTCATAAACCTTGTTTCTGAGCACTTTTGTGTTAGACCCCCAATAAAACTCCTAGACCTTAAGGGGGGTCGTAACAAGACATTTGTTCTCGCTGGGGTTCTGCGAGAACAAGAAAAAAGTTTGTTTCAGCAAGGAGCATTCATCCTCCACGAGAACTCAGTTGTCAAACTATTTCAGCAACGTGTCATACAGGTGTGTGTGTGGAGGAGAGGGTGTGTGTGTGTGGAGGAGAGGGTGTGTGTGTGTGGAGGGGAGGGTGGTGTGTGTGTGTGGAGGGGAGGGTGTGTGTGTGTGTGGAGGAGAGGGTGTGTGTGTGTGTGGAGGAGAGGGTGTGTGTGTGTGTGTGTGTGTGGAGGAGAGGGTGTGTGTGTGTGTGTGTGTGTGGGGAGAGGGTGTGTGTGTGTGGAGGAGAGGGTGTGTGTGTGTGTGTGGAGGAGAGGGTGTGTGTGTGTGTGGGGGGGAGGGTGTGTGTGTGTGGGGGGGAGGGTGTGTGTGTGTGGAGGGGAGGGTGTGTGTGTGTGTGTGTGTGTGGAGGAGAGGGTGTGTGTGTGTGTGTGTGTGGAGGAGAGGGTGTGTGTGTGTGGAGGGGAGGGTGTGTGTGTGTGTGTGTGTGGAGGAGAGGGTGTGTGTGTGTGTGGAGGAGAGGGTGTGTGTGTGTGGAGGGGAGGGTGTGTGTGTGTGGAGGAGAGGGTGTGTGTGTGTGGGGGAGAGGGTGTGTGTGTGTGGAGGGGAGGGTGTGTGTGTGTGTGTGGGTGGGGGGGAGGGTGTGTGTGTGTGGGGGGGAGGGGGTGGGTGTGTGTGTGTGGGGGGGGGGGTGGGTGTGTGTGTGGGGGGGGGTGGGTGTGTGTGTGTGGGGGTGGGGTGGGTGTGTGTGTGGGTGTGTGTGTGAGGAGAGGGTGTGTGTGTGTGTGTGTGTGGAGGAGAGGGTGTGTGTGTGTGGAGGGGAGGGTGTGTGTGTGTGGAGGAGAGGGTGTGTGTGTGTGGGGGAGAGGGTGTGTGTGTGTGGAGGAGAGGGTGTGTGTGTGTGTGGAGGGAGGGTGTGTGTGTGTGTGTGTGTGTGGAGGAGAGGGGAGGGTGTGTGTGTGTGTGGAGGAGAGGGTGTGTGTGTGTGGAGGGGAGGGTGTGTGTGTGTGGAGGAGAGGGTGTGTGTGTGTGGAGGAGAGGGTGTGTGTGTGTGTGTGTGTGTGTGTGTGTGTGTGTGTGTGGAGGAGAGGGTGTGTGTGT
>SSNR01000965.1:0-38727 GCA_006937965.1 Callopanchax toddi
GATGTGTATAAGAGACATGTTCTACAGCGATTCAGAGTGTAATACAGAGGAGGTGATGAGGGAGGAACACAGTGCTATACTGCACACACTAACAGAACAGCAGTTCAGTTTCATTTTGGGACGATGAAATAGTTTAACTAACACTCAGGAATGTCTGCTGTGAACTGTCAGTGTTTGTTTTTGCTCTGCAGTTTTTAAACCTTTAAAACAAGAGATTTATGTCAAACTGCAGCTCTTCCTTAGAAACTGTCACTTTATTTTGTGTTAAACACTCAGGAATGTCCATACTGTGAACCTCACAGTGTTTTGTTTACTACTACAACTTAGTATTTTTTCCAAACCTTTAAACTAGAGTTATTGTTCTGTAAAAGAGTAAATACTGACAGCTCTTCCATGTTGTAGAACACTGCTTTGATTCTGTTTTAAGCAGAAGATGTTTGGCTTTGAAAACAGTTGTACATTTAAGTAATTTATTACATTTTTTGGGGGCGGGGGGGTATTTATTTGAAATTTTATGGTTTTTATTAATCGTGCAACAGAAAAATAATCGTTAGAATAATCGTCTAATTATCCATTAGAATAGTCGACTATTCGATAAAATAATCGCCCGAATAATCGTTTTAAAAATAATCGGTTTCCCCCAGCCCTACCGCCTTCTCCTTTGCTCAAACAAATCTGAGTAAAACGGCTGAAGGTAGGAAAGCTTATTATGACCAAAAAGCTTCGCATGACGAACTCCAGGTGGGTGATCGGGCTTGGTTTTACGACTACGCGCCTAGACCAGGGCAGACAAAGGTCGGCTCTGGTAGACTCGCTAAAAAGCTTCTCCCAAAGTGGAACGGGCCGTTCCGTATAACCGACAAACTCTCACCCGTCGTTTACCAGTTACGGATCCCTAAGGGTCCGAAAGAACCCGTCCTCAAGTGGGTTCACAGAAATCAGATCAAACCTCACAAAGTCCGCTTCAGTACCTCTGAGCCGTCGCCAGGTTCAGAGGGTGATGTGACTTGAGGCCTCCCAGGTTTCCACCTGTTGTCCCCTTTTTCGGTGTGTGTGGCGTGAATGTGTGTCCGCGATCATGTCCTCCCTTTTAACCATGTGTTACTAACCATGTGTTTTATGGGAAACAGACCTGGTTGAGCTGCTGACGTCGCCTGCTGTACTCCAGTAAGCTGGGCGTCCATCCTGGTAAACACTAAGCCAGAGTTCCTTTATTTTACAGCCTAATGCTGTATTAAATTAGTAAAATTACTTTATGTTTAAATCAAACTTAATGTCCATCCATCCATCCATTTTCTGTAGCCGCTTAATCCTCCACAGAGGGTCGCGGGGCAGCTGGTGCCTATCTCCAGCGGTCAAGGGGCGAGAGGCGGGGGACACCCTGGACGGGTCGCCAGTCCATCGCAGGGCCACACAGAGACGAACGAGACAAACAACCACACACCCACTCACACCTAAGGACAATTTACCAGCCCAATTAGCCTGACAGTCATGTCTTTGGACTGTGGGAGGAAACTGGAGTACCCGGAGGAAACCCACGCATGCACGGGGAGAACATGCAAACTCCACGCAGAGAGGCCGCAGAGCCAGGACGCGAACCCATGACCTCCTTGCTGCGAGGCAACAGTGCTAACCAACTGCGCCACCATGCAGCCTCAAACTTAATGTTTAATTTTCTATTACTTACAATAATTATTTCATCATAATAATTAATGTAAAGTTGAGCCAATCCATTGTAATATTCCTTCCTCAAATCAAAATGAAGGATAAATTATACTTTGGGCCATTAAAACAAAATGTCGTCTAAAACTTTAGATTTCAGATCTATCATGACTGATTTCACTATTTCCAAAACTCAATTTTTGGTTATCAAAATCTCAATCCTTAGTTTACTAAGTTATTTCCAAAACTTTAAATAGTTAAACTTAGTTTAAAATATGATGTAATGTATTTCCAAATTCACTTAAAAGTGTCACTCCTAGAGTAACCTCATGGGGGTGAAAGTCAATCTCTTCAGAGTTTTATACAAATAATAGAGCTCTTAAATCATTTAAATAGGTTAAATCCTTAATTAAATGTAATGGCATGACACATAGCCTCATTTTAAAATTAGATTAATTTAATTTTTCTAGTTTATTTTAACCAAATCTGCCTACATTCACACTTTTTGAATGCCTTTTACCAGATTGTGGTTGTTTTGCTGTGCTGTGCCTTTCTTCTGCTCTACTGTCCAGCGACCGGACGTCCAAGGTCCCAACTGGTCTCGTCTGCGACTCATCTGCCGACGCTGCTCTGGGTTGGAACTCTTCTTCAACGACGCCCCGCTGCTGCCGACCCCCTTCACGAACTGCCCCACTCCTCAGTCTCCCGGCATCGTTTGGATCGGTGCCCTCCTCCTGTGATTCTGTTTCCGTGTGGGATGCTTCCTAATTCCTGAAGGTCAATGACACAGGTGCCCCTGTGTCTGGTAAAACTCAAGCTCTGATTCATTTTTGATTGACTCTGTCCGTTGGAAAGGTACCACAAACCTTTCTTCACTTTTGGTTCATGATGATCAATGATGTCCTCCGTCATTGGATTGGTATTTCAAGGCAACGACCTTCTGCTAGGAGCCCTTGATCTTGAAATAAGGGGGGAATATGTAACGTCAACAAATACGTTACATCCTCTGAACTTTGACCTTTGTTGATCATCACTACAATAACTCATCTTTTTCCCAATAACTTGGATTAAAATGACTCTTTTATTATGTTGTAACCTGAATCAACATTCCTTCCAGGACCCGGTCGTGTCGGAAGACTCAGAAGACTTTCTTTAGTTAATAATTAAACTTAAAGACTCTTTGATGTTTCATTCTAAAGGACACTACCTTTAATCCACTGTCCAGAAATGTCTTAATATGATTAATTAATTTTCTTCCAGTATTAATGAATGTTGATGTTGCATCAGTATTGTTTCATGTTTCTACTTTTGCTAAAAGGTTAAATCATATTAATAATCCATTTAGGGTTTAACTGGGATCCTTAATGATGAGAACCACGTGACTTGGTAAACTCCTTCCCATTGGGCCACGCGTCCAAAAGATCCCATGTTAGACTTCCAGCCCGGAAGTCCCTGAGTTCTCGTTCAGCCAACAATGAGACAACAGCTCACCGTTTCTCTCAGCTACACGGTACGCTCAGGGGCCGACTTTCCCTGCAGGTCTCACACCCCCATTTACAAGTCGAAGACATTTCCCCGGCTCTAAGCTAGACACCATCCGTCTGCTTCTGTTTCACCTGCCATGGGGAAGAACTTGCAAGCCTCTTTCCTCAGCCAGAGATGGGGCTGCTGAACCGACTCTCGGGCTTTTCCGTGCCTTTGGGCGACCTCACCAGCCGCCTCGGGGATCCGAGGATCATCCTGGGCACCCGACCCACAGACGACCCTCCTGGCCACGCCGAACTGACCCACGGAGCGTCTCAGCAGGTACCAACTCCGATCTGGTAAAACTGAGGCTCTTGATAAGCAACACTCCTGTTAACTTAATCTCAAACTCCCCTCATAACTAGTTCCGTAACTCCCTAGATATATTTTATATCACGGGCTCTCGTCATTAACTCTCAGCTTAATAACATCAGAAGAACTCTTAAGATGCAACTTCCTACCTCATATCTGTCTGTTCGTTCAATCTGTTTGCTTATTAAAATAAGTGTAGTCTAAGTCTGCCTCCAATTCATATCTTCCAGGTATAACGTACGTAAGTCTTCACTTTGAATAAAGGGAATCTAAAGTATTCCTGCATAACAATTAGTTTAGTGAAGGTATCTCAGCGTAGCTCAGTGTAAACCCTACAAACCTGAACTAATGATCGTGCAGAAGTGTGTCGATATTATAACAATAAAAACAGGTTATATTACGCTACAATGGTGTGGTGTATCTTATGGTCTATCGTATGGTTTATCGTGCGGTGTATCATGTGGTGTATGGTGTGGTGTATGGTATGGTGTATACACCATACCAAACACCACATGATACACCACACCATACACTACACCATACTGAGTTAGGGTTTAGGGTTAGGGTTAGGTTTAAGGAATATAAGTCCTGAAGACTCAGGGCAAAATGCACAGTCCATTAACACTTTCCCCGGTCTGAGATAGTGCGTTGCACTTCTGGTTCGTCGGACTGATATGTTGTGTCCACGTGCAGCAAAATGGTATGCGGCGCAAACGCTTACTGCTTACCGTTGTACAAAAACACATTATCTCTCAGTACCTGATCTGTGTCTGTAGGGTTCGTGCGCGTGTGTGCTACTCGCGCTACTCTGTCATCGTAAGCCACTCTAGAGAGCTGGGATGAGTGTACATGTCCATCACCGATTGCGACATCGAGGGCGTCTTGAGTAGACTCGCTGTAATTCGCAACAGCCAGTTGCTCACTGTATTGTTTAATATTATTATTCAGCATAACCACAGCAGTATCATAGGTCCGACACTGCTCGTCGTCAATCGTTGTACAGGGCTGGGGATAGTGGACATCTCCAACACCGCTCGCGCTACCGAGGGTGTCTGGAGTAGATTCGCTGTTATTCATCATAGCCAATGGCACATTGTGTTCTAATTCTGCGCATGCCTCATCGACCACATTTGTGTTGTTTAATAAGTCACATAGAGTCGTCTTACGACATTCGTCACTGTTGTGTGCGCCCTCATCTCGGTGTAATTGTTGGGGGTCTGTTGTGTGTGTTTTCACTTTAGCAAAATATAATGGGACGCAGAACAGTTCAGTACTCGAGCGGGGTTGCTCGTCTGGTTGTTCGTGGGGTTGCTTGTTGATGGTATGGAAATATGTGGTGTTAAATGTTGGGACATCAGGCTCATCATTATTCACAATCATCGGATACCTCTTCGGGGAAGGTGGCTCGAATATCATGCATTGATTGAAACCGATGCCCGAATCAACATGCGACGCCTCCTCCGTTGCGTCAGAGATGTTTTTTGCAGTTTGGTTGCTACTAAAAAATGTCTCTGGTGAACTGTACAACCCTGTAACACTGAAGACTTCATTGATCAACAGTGGCCGTTTACGAGATGAGCCTTGTTGTTCGTTTGCTACTGTGGCGATATTTGTAGGGTCAACGGTAAGTGCTCGCACTAATCCGGCAATGGTTGCTGGCGGTACGCTCGTACCATATCTACATCCCAATCGAGGTGTCTCGATCACAGTGGCTCTAATGGGAACCTGACATCCAAGTTCTTCTAATTTACAGCAAACATATTCCAAATCAGGGACAGTGTCAGCTAACCATGAATGTGGGGAAACCAACGTTACAGGCCATGACTCGTTTTGAATTGACTGTAACGCTTTCCAGGCGTCTTCATTGGCAAACCCTTCTTTGCAAAATGACAGCATCTGGTGTATATCGCGACTGAACGAGAACATCGAGTCCGGATCGCCCCAAAAGTGGTCCGCGTCCTCCCCCTCGACACCTAGTATTCGTAGCACTAGGTAACAGCAAGCTTTCCTCATACGCGTTTCGTCCGAGGATCTGTTTGTCGACCGATACAGCCTGTCCATAGACACGTACGGTAACAAGGACGACACTTCGAGCGTAGCACTGTTAACCAGGATTGCGTGGATCAAGTTGTTCAAGCTGTAGTATAGACACCAGGAGGTATTTTATTGTTCTGATACAGATCCCTCAAGGTAGCCAATACACCCACAGCGACACTACATTGAACTGTCGCCAGAACAGGATCGCTGTTTATAGCCAGCCATGACTCGAGTGATATCCAACTCGGCTCCAATGACACAACCACATATAGTAAAACATTGTAGTCATTAGCATCCTCCAGGATTATACTGTCTAGTCTAGGGATACGCTGTGTACGTCCCAATGCACCCAATGCTTGCTGGTTGTAAATCGTTACAATTGAATCTAGGATAGTTTCGCTGTGAAGCTTTGGTATGCAAGTCTGTAAGGATGCAACAGTATTCCCGTGGTTATCCAGGGTAACAAGCTTAGGTGTAAATTACCCTAGTGTGTTTGCCACATCAGGAGATTCGTAGCCCTCCTCCTCAGGCACGATGTTGTAACATCTACACTTGTTTTTGATGAAACCGAAGATGGGTTCTGGCATTCTAGTGGCAACAGTGTCGTATATAGGATTCCATGTACCGTTGATAAAGTTGTCGGTTTCCAGGTAATACAGAATCGTAACGTTCACCTCCGTGAAACCACGTTTGCTCATGTATCGCCACCACAGCATCACAAAGCATGTGTCCAGTTCCCGTGTGAACTGACGAGGCTTGTCACGTCCTTTGTCGAACTGGTTGTAGATGAAAGACACCAGTTCTCTTTTTTGCACGTGGGGTCGCTGTGCAGCATGTATTTCTTGTCCTCTACGCGACCCACGATCAGGAGCACAAAGAACGGCGTGTGGTACGTGGCCAAGTGTTGCATGTGTTGCAGCGACACGGTGTCCTCGTTGAGCATATCAGTTTTTGGGCAATCATCGTTCATCATCAAATTGTACCGGAACCCCTTCCCCTCTTCGAAGGACATAGTTAGCTCAGCACACAGTGCACATCAGTCAGCTGCGATGCCACGAGGAAAGAAATTGCTCAGTCTAAGGCGACACTGGTCAGGGGTGCAACTCTGACAATCGTACAGATATGTGCAACAAAAGTCCTGATATGGTCCACGGGTAGAGTCAGATGTTCTCTGGGGATTGTAACTGCGTAAATGATCAATGACATCTTGAGCCTTTTGAAATCTCGAGTCATTGCCAAGTGCACCGGCGTGTACAGCCTCCGCTATTATCCTCCACTCCTGGAGATCGTAATCTCGAGTCATGATAGGGCGTGCTGAAAAGAACACAAACAAATAAGAGCAGTTAAACCCTGCACTTGTTAAACCCTGCACTTGTACCGTAAATAGATAGTGTCATGGTATAGTGTGTACATCATAATGTGCTATGTGACCCGTGGTTAGCGCGGCAGGGCCGGTGGTTCACGGGTTCTTGCACGCCAGCCAGCCAGTTGTTTTCATCACAATCACAGTCTGAACATGAACAACGAGTTGTCACTTTCTCGCGCAGTGTGACATTGTATCAAGCTATATTCAGCCTTTTCGCAGTGATAATATAGCGTACACTGAACTGCGCAGCCGTACACGAGAGCACTCTCTTGTACACGCGTCCATTCGATCAGGGATGCTCTCATTTCATCTGAGATATTCACATTCACATACTTCTCACCACATGTGTAGGGTGTTGGATGACAGGAGCCTAGTTTTGGTAACATGAACCATACCTCCATGGGTGTATTCGGACAAGGTGACCCGATTCTACACTTTAGGCCAGGCAGATCGCCTATAGCCTTCGCGGCCAACTCCACATCACCCATGAAATATACATGAGTGAAGAAAGACGCCTCGTGGCTCGGCGGCTTTGGTAGGTCGCCTGAGAACGTATCCATGCTCATTATGCTGTA
The DNA here is from genome assembly GCA_006937965.1 of Callopanchax toddi. Taxonomy (NCBI): domain Eukaryota; kingdom Metazoa; phylum Chordata; class Actinopteri; order Cyprinodontiformes; family Nothobranchiidae; genus Callopanchax; species Callopanchax toddi. The sequence continues at coordinate 7,477 of SSNR01000965.1, forward strand.
CCTGACTCCTAGTGATTCAGACGTGCGGTCAATCATTTGCACTTCCGAGGGTAACTCGTTGGAATGTCCAAAGAGCCAACACAACACTTTGCATTCAATGTCCTGTAGATTATCGCTGTGGTTTGACCACACTATAGCTTTCAGACCTTTGATGCGCGATATAGCGCAAATACACGCGCTTCGAGTCGCGAACCCCCTCCATCGTAAGTCCAAGACGTACATTCTATCCATCCTGATAGCAATCTCGTAATGTCCAGATGCCGATATGCTACCAGGTGCGAACAAATGTTCTATCAGACCTAAGACCGTGGCCTCCCCGAACATTCTATTGCAGTATTCCGGGGTGAGTTTGTTGTGATTACGTGTCATGATGTACATCAAGCTATAATTATCTCCACCTGGAAACATGTCAATCGTTATAAGACCAGGGATATGTGAATCTGCGGACATTCTGTTGAAATTGAATTGCTCTACCACAACTATAGGGTGTTCCACCGTGCAGCCAAAGTGTTTGGGCCTCCGTCTATAAACGTACAGCCCGGGAGGAAGGGATTTAGACGCTTTCAGTTGACACACCAGAACAGCGTTGCAACACTTGGCATACTCGTTGGTGCGATGTTCTAGCAACCACTTGTACGCAGTGATGACATTGGGTATCTCATAAGCCCAAAGTGCATTGTTGTCAAGAACTTGAAAAGTGGTGTGCGTTCGGTGACCGGGCTTCATCTTTGGAGTGGCTCCTCCTGCGTGAACGCTTACAAGGGAACATCCCCAACTGGCATTTTGTGTATCCTGGGTACATGAGCAGTGTCCCTGGATCGAACGATTCATTGTCAAGCGCATGAGCGTATCCACAATGTGAGCAAAGTTTAATCTGTGCACTGGACAGGGTGTCACGGCAGCCATCGCCTCTGTTAAAAGAAGACCTTCCCCGCCAGCAACGTAAAGTGTGTCCTCGATGACGGGCACAGGTTCGAGGGATAATGATTTGAACAGAGAGCAGCAAAGTCCTCCGTCCGCCATCATGGAGGTCGCTCAGCTCCCGATGCAAGTACCCAATGATCTGCTAAAAGAATGTGACAGGAAACACAAAGACGTGTTATAAGATCTGTACTTAAATCCACAAACCTGTACAGACGCGTGTCCACAGTGAGCTACAAAAGCACGCAGGTTCACCGCTGCAACAAGAGCGAATCTCGTGTGCACAACACCTCGAAGTGTGTAGTGTGTCTAGTCACTCTGGTGAAGAGCAGTAAAGATAAACACAGATCCGGGATCAAGCTCCGGTGTCCTTGTGACGTACAGGTGTGCACCGTGTGTTTTAATGATAATCCGAACTGGTACTTGAGTGAACCTCATTTCTCTACGTGTACAATCATGTCGCGTTTCATATGTGGGATATGCTCAACATTTCAGGGTTCGGTGGAAAAGACGTGTTGTCTGTGGTTGTGCGCTGGATGCTCAGCCGACAACAAATATAAGCACTGTGGCTTGTGTTCATGGGAACCGGGAGCGGACACTAAACACGAAAGGTGCACATTGTGGTCCGAAGTTACATCCACAAAGCAGTCGCTTGAAGACCACACCGTGAGTCAGACCTGCGACGTAGACAAAGTAGACTGCTACAGACAAGAGCTACGAGATCTGGTGTTACGCAAAGTGTCACGAAGTAGGCACATGTCCGCTTCTGATATCCGAACCTTGTTTCACGAAACGTACGAGAGTGATCCGTGTGCGTGTCACCTGAGCCAAAGCTTGTTGTGTTCAAGCTGCACCCCTGTTCTAACTGTGATGGAACTTTTGGCCAAAAACCCTAAACCTCTAATGGCATCTCTAGCCGAAAGGGTCATACCTGGCAGAGCTCTCATTCGGCATACGTACAATAGAGCGCTGTTGCTGAAAATTCTCAATGATCACAGTCTAGCCCTCTGTGTCAACGAGCAAAATTGTAAAGGGTTGTTGATAAACACGCAGAGTGGACACCGTGTACAGCTCAGGTCGTTGGTGCCACCCGAATCGTACTTCGACATTGCGCGATACAACGTCAGTGATACAGCACACACGCTGCACAGTGCTCCTTCTGCGTGTATATTATGTTTGCTTTTCAACCAATCATCTTCCATGACCGGAATGTTGAGCTCGGAGTCCCTGTACCTAGAACCCCACCCAACCGGACCGGTGTATTACTTCAACATAAAGCTATCTCCTGATGTTGGAATACCAGAGGTCAACATTGAAGACTATCCTAACTATATAGTACAGTTTCAAGGTGACATGGGTTGTTTCAAGCCCACATTTTATTACAACTGGCGAGATATGCTGTCTATATTGCAGATAGACGAAACGGGGAAGGTTGTACTCTCACCTTGTACTGAAACCGTCTTCTGAATGATCATTGTGAAGTAAGTAAGACGTTGAATGTGCTACACGACAATGTTTTACACTACATGGATATGTTACGAAAGTCAACCATCAAGCACCAATCCTAAACTGAGCATATCCTCTCCCAACCGAGCACATACCTCCCCGACTAAGAAGACAGATACCACAATTTTAATTTGTGTGTACATGTTCACGCGGACACTGCTGTGACCAGCGTCCGGTCGCGTTCCAACTGAAGTTTATGCACAAGCCTGACAATTTCACTGTGTGTGTGTGTGTTTCTGGTCTAATACTTGATCACAAAACTACGCTGGAAACCTTAACCTGCAATATGTTGAAGGAAAGGCAGCCCAAAGCAGCAGGCTGTTGGGACAATACAAGATGCTTCTTTATTCAAAATACATTGTATACACATTGTTTCGTTGTTATTCATTTTGCTAACCTGTTGTGTATTATTAGTTATGGGGACAAACATGTATAACGCCACGCTGTATTCACTGTGTTTCAGCAGCCCTTCTCTGGCTTCAGTGGAGCTTGGCCCTCAGAGGTGGAGGCTGGGGAGTATGGCTGCAGAACTGAACACAGTTATGCTCGTTTTAAGTTTTTTTTAAAATACAAAGCCAGCCTTTGTTTTCTTAAAGTAAAGGTTCTTTCAGACCATCCCATGCCTGTTCTGGTTGTTTGTGAAGTGAACTCTGTGATTTGTGTAGTAACATGTTAGACTCGGTCATAGCCTGATCACAGAAATGTGTTAGAGGGTTCAACAAAATTGGACTAAATGTAGTCTTGGAAGTAACCCTTACATATCAAAAATGATCGAAAATAAAAACCATATATACAAAGTGATGTTCCATTTCTTTTTTTTTTTTTTTGTTTAATTTCTATAAGGTCTCACGTAAGCAATCAGAATTTAGGGCAGCTGAGCTCACACACAGAACACATCAGAAGTACAGACACAATGTACACACAGCAATATACAATGTACACACAGCAATATCTTGAAGATGACACAGAACACAGAGTCCACAGACAGGGGGGCCGCCAGGGATTTTGGGCCCCATGAAAAAATATCAAGTTGGGCCCGGTGGCGGCTCCATGGGGGCGCTGGGGCTCTGCCCTCCCTGATGTGTAGGGAGAACATTTTTTTAAATATATATAATATAGATGAGATATTGGCTGTTGTTCTCCATCATCAACACTAGGTTTGATCTTTTATTGTGTTCAAGGTTATCGTATCATGTTTGTTAATTAAAATGATCAGATTTTGTTTCATTTTCCTCTCTGCTGAATTCTTTGAAAATCACTGGGATTTTTGTTCTAAAAGCTACATAAACAAACAGACCCTTATGAGACATCCCATAATTCAGTCAGCATCAAAACATCTGATTTCAAGGTATTTAGTGGAAGGTTTTCTTTAGTTCCTTTAAAAAGGCTCTAATAGTAACCTCACAGTAATTTCTGTAACATTAAAGCAGCACTCCGGAGGATTTCATCAGGAGAGCAGTTTTTGAATCTAGCGTCCAAAGGCTCCTCCTCAAAACATCTCGACACGCGCGGCGCATATACTTCGGACATGAACTGTACAGCTCAGTGTGTAGGGTTTAATCACTCACAGTTCACAATCTTATTCCAACAACACTACGAGGGTCTGATGAGCCCTCTCTGTCCCTGCTGCTTCTGATATTAGCTCTGTTAGCAGAGAGCTGCTGCTGGACTCTGAAGCTGAACTTGACTCGGCCCTGGATGAACTTTCTGACCAAAATAAACGCGTAACCCTGTCAAGCCTTGCCATTCTGTGAGGTGAAAGGTTTGAAAATTAAAATAAATCTGTCTTTAGCTGGAGAATGGGTAGGTTTTTAGTAGAAATGAGCCGTGAGTCCTCAGTGAACGGCTGAGACGGCAGAGAAACACACGGAGCGTCCTGTACGACAGCGCCCCCTACTGGTACAGGTTTGGTCGATGCGCGTGCATGTTGAGAGAATGCAGACATTTGAATTTCATTGGCTGAAAAATGTCGGCGGCCAGAAATAATGGAAAGGGGTCTCTTGGAGGAAGGAGGGTCTTCATCAGAATGTTGTGGAACTCAACCCATAAATGGGGCGGCATTAGCTCAGTTGGGAGAGTGGCCGGTCTGGCAACCGGAGGGTCACCGGCTCGATCCCCAGCTCCGGCTGGGTTAGATTGTCGTTGTGTCCTTGGGCAAGACACTTCACCCAACTTGCCTACTGGTGGTGGTCAGAGGGTCTTGGAGGGCGCCGGTGCATGGCAGCCCCCGCCTCCGTCAGAGTGCCCAAGGGCAGCTGAGACTACAACGTAGTTTATCACCACCAGTGTGTGAGTGTGAGTGTGAATGGGTGAGTGACTGTTCGTGTTGTACAGCGCTTTGGGGTGTTCTGCACTGTAGAAAGCGCTCTATAAATACAAGCCATTTACCATTTACCATAGATCATAGTTTAGACCTGAAATATCATTTAAAACATTTAGAAAACTTTGATACATAGAAAAATGCTCCAGAGAGCCGCTTTAACAGACTAAATAACATTTCAACCTGCCCAGCATCAACACAGACTGTAAGTTGTTACTGATTCATCTAATCATCACTGTGTGGAAAAATGTTTTTACCACAAAAATAACATTTTATATTTATTTGTAATAGTTCTGTTTAATGTCATTATCCACTCACAGCATGCTGGCTTCTTTGCAGCATGTTTAGGTGAAACTAGTATTTGGGGGTATGTGGGAAATGAAGTATTTTTAAGGTAAATTATGTGGAGAAAAATATATTAATGCTTTAATCTTGTCACCTGTAAAAAACAACAACAAATCCTTTATTGACAGTAACTTTGAGTCATGGAGGAGTTGGATCAGTCAGCTGAACATATCAGCAGGTTTCAACCATAAAACTATTTACAACATGAAGAGTCTCTGAAAACAGCTGTAGGTTAAAGGACAGCAAAACTCTGCTGAAGTCCTGACAGATAAATATGTTTTTTAGTGTTTGATTGACTGAAATTGAAGCTGAAACCATCCATTGAGTCGCGCTGAGAAACAGCTGAAGCTGCGCGCTCTAGAAGCTGCATGCGCGCGCTCCCGTGACGAACATTCACTTTATGACCAAACACCTCTAACTCTCTGATAATGGATACACGTGTGTTAAGTTGTTAGCGAGGTCCTGGAGAGAAGTGATACCGATGGTTAGACAGCTTCCCGGAGCTGACAGGACAAACACGGAGGTTCTGACGGGAGGTTGGTCTGCTCCAGCTCCGTGTTTCCTTCAGCCGAAGAGACGTGACTCGGGCGGACTGTACCATTTCATGCCGATGTGAGGGGGGGTTTCAAAAAAAATTTTTTTTTAATAAAGTAGTGACCTCTGATATACATTTTATGAAAACGAAAGGATTGTTTGTTTAATGTCTTAATTTTAACAAAATACCGAGGAGTTAAGGTACTTGTGATTTTAAAACTTAAAACTTTTTTTTTTTATAGATTTTTTTGGGCCGCCTAAAAGTCGTGGGCCCTTAGAATCTTCCTAACCTTCCCCCCCTTTACGGCGCCAGTGTCCACAGATAGAGGACCCTTAACTGACCACACAAAGGCCCTTGTCATAGCAACCACAGATTAGAATACCAGGCTACAGAGGAATGTCACAGAACTCTATCTAGAACAGAAAGACAGGATAATTTATGCACCAGCCTTCAGCAAGGTCTTCAGGCTCATGAAAGATCAGCAGAGGCAGGACACAGATAAGGACGCCTGCAGTAATCACCATGATATAAGCAGACAGAAGGAAAGACGCGTCAGACTTCTTGGGACACTGAAGGAGGGCAGAGCTCTGAGCAAACTGCTTGGCAAGTATTCCCTTCTCTTGTCTTATACTTAAATAAACAGCCTTAAAAATATGGAAATCTCTCCTGCTCCTTTCTCTCACATTCAACGAACTCATAACAGGTCCAATAAGCACTCCAAATGCAATCAATCAATCAATACATAAATAAATAAAAATTTTAAAAATCTGAATGTTCTTGGTATTTTTAGATGGGTCTTCAGGGTAACCTGCATCAATCTTTACAAACTGCTTATCTACTTAAAGGAAAAATACTCCGATAAAAAGACTAAATAAAATCCATTACCAAAACACAACTCGATTATAACAACAATGCTCAAAAACAACAACTAAGTCACAAAAGTATGCTGATTTCTTTTAAAACAAAGTCTCAGCAAACGAAACAAGTGACTCTCACATGAATGACCAGACTCTACAGATTTCTTTTAAAAAAGTAAGTCTCGTGATCCTATGCGCAATCAATCAAACACAGTTAGAAACCAAAATGCCAGCCAGAAAGCTCCTATGAAGCTCCTACCTTTGCTGTATTCTGAGTCGTCCTGCTGTTTGTCCATCATTGTTCACCAAAATCAGGTTTTTCCAGTCTCCGTGGGTCACTGAAAAGTGAATAAATTGTGATTTAAAATTATTTATAGGAAAAATAATAATAATAATTAGAAAATCTGCATTTCTTGCAAAAATGCAAAGTTTGAATGCTGAAAGCTGAATGAGACAGCTGAAATTGTCCGAAACCAGCTGAAAGAAGCTCAAATAAGCAGAAATTTAGCTAAACTTTGTAGCCTCACCAAATAGGCTATATCCTCTGACCTTTGACCCCTGTTGACCATCACAACAATAATCCATCTTTTTCCCAATAACTTGGAATATAATCACTCTTGGATTATGTTTTAACCTGAATCAAGATCCCTACAGGTGTCCCCAGATGACCTTAACTGGACACTAGCTGGTCTAATAAAACACTCTCTGTAATGAAGTCTCTTCTGTAACACCACAGACTGGTGTTCCAACTGTAATCTCTTGTTTACAGAACATTCGGTAGTGTTCCTGCTCCAAGGGCATTTGCCCTCTCACACACTCAAAGTGTTATAATGCTTCTCTGCTATTTTCTACCATTATAATGTGAGTGTTTAACGGGCGGAAGTCATGTGACTTGGTAACTCCCTCACGGTTCCCTTGTCCAATCAGAACCACCCACAACTCCACTAACTCAGTTCTGATTAGTACACTTAATATCTTCTGATTGGTTAAATTTAAGATAACTCGTCTCAAAACTAATATTCAGTTCCGGTACAAGCCAGTCTTGTCTGGTCTTGTCTAGTCTTTGCTACAGTCAGTCTGAGCCTGAAAGCAGTTGGAGCTGCTATGCTGCTATCTGAGCTGAACCTCCATCAGCTTTGAACAAGGCCTTGAGAGACCTGCTGTGTCTCTCCCTCTCGTCTCTCCCTCACCACGGGACTGATATGACTTCAGCATGCTGCTGAAATGCCTCCCTTGCTGACCGGGACGTATCCACGGACTGTCCGGCGAGGTCCTCGGCGGCCACGCCTTCCAGGACCACCACTCCGAGTCTGGGGACTCCAGCCTCAGCTCGTGGAGAAACCAACGCCTGCCAGATCCAGGAGCGTCCACCTTTCAGTGAGCGAACACCACTTTCTGATCGAGAGGTTTGCTTTGATAAAGCTTAATTCTTCCAAACTAAATTAAACCAACCAAATTCCATTCCAAACCCAAATTAGCCTAAATTGACTCTTAAAGTCACAACTAGGTTAACTAAATTAACTAACTTCCCTAGTCATTAAAACATATGCTACGGTCCGTTAAAACTCACAATTAACCATCTTTAACATCCTCAACATGTTTAAGAATATTAATTGTGTTCACATCAAACTTTCAAACTGTCTTATCTGTCTGTGTTCTTAGGTTTTTCAAATTAAATGATTGTTCAATCCTTATCTGGTCTCAGCTTCACATTATTAATAAGGTATTTCAATTCACTGTACTCTTTCAAAGAACCTAGATACCTTCAATAAATATTAGCGATTATCAGGGTTAAATGACAGTTGATCACTTTCCATTAAAACCCAGAAATAAGCTTTGTTTATCTGAAGAAGGTGTAGTTAAAATAACTAATAGTTATTTCAAAACGCTACATAATGACGAGCTACGCCAGGTTTTAACTGGATATTGACAAATTACCAGTTTAAGTACAAAATTAATACCTAAAAAAGGATTAATAACTATAAGCTGTTTAATGACTGAACTCAATTTTCCCTGCCAAGAAGCACACACAGTCCTTGCTGATGATAAGCGTTGCCACCTCATCACTGAAGCCAAGTCTGATTCTTGTTAAGCTGTTTCACCTCATGTCTGTTTTCACAGTTAAATGTCTGTTGTGTAACTTGTGTATGCTTGGTGACAAAAGTTTCCGACGTGGAGACAATAAGGTTCTGGCTAAGTTCTAAGCTGTTTATCAGACGGTTAACACGACGTCCAAGAACGCGTGGCCTAAATCCGACATCCAGAGACAAACCAGGTAGAGACCTGTTGTCCTTCATCAAAAATCTCGTGCGTTTTCACGACGAGTTTAGGTAGCATCGGCTGAGTACGTCCCCCGAGCTAACCGCTAAATAGGTAAATATCCGCTGATTCCGCTAAACAACGCCGCTTTTATCCGTCTTCCATCGCCTCGTTTAACTCTTTGTCTCAGAGACACATCACTTCATTCCATTGGTTGAGCTTAACTCTTTCTTTCTCCTTCAGTGAATTATCTTCTTCAGAATAAACATGTCTGAACAAAAACAGATAAAAGAGGGTAGACGCCTCACTGCTGTAGAAGTTTACGACTTCTCACAGGATTTGGGAAAATTTGTACCCCAAACAATGTACCCTGAAAAGCTATCTGCTTTTTTCAGAAAATTTGACAGGCTCTTGGAAGACTATCCTGACACATGTTTGGAAGACAAGATCTTTCTTCTTTACCACTCATCAAACTTGATGTGGATGAACCTCATCGATCGTCAGACACCAGAAGTCAAAAGTGATTTCAACCGTCTACGCCGAGAAATCGCCATGTTTTTCTACGGTGATGAAGAGGCAGCAGGCCTCCCGGCTGGGAGACCAGAGCAGCCTCCTCCTCAGACTACTGCCACAGCGAGTGCAGAAAAGACATTCACCCCCGAGGTGACTCCTGTCTGTCCACCTCCGCTGTCGGTGCAGAAGCCTGCAGTACCTAAAGTTTCTGTGTCTATGGCTCCAACCACTTGGGTGTCATATGATCAGCTGAAGGAGATGGCAGAGCACATCAAGGAACAACTGCCCAGTCGTGGTGATCCTCGATGGGTTGTTGATCTTTTCAGTCTGATCGATATCCAAGCGCGTAAATACCGTCTTTTAGACGTTGACAAAGTCGATCTATTGAAAATAGTCGATTATGCTTATGATAGATTCATTATGGGTCTGCCATTCAAAGTTAGTTATGGTTTCGATCTTATACGTCAAGCCATCTTAGATCATTATCTAACACCTGATCCTACAGATGCCAGTCCATCTACTGCATCTGATCCACCAACCTCAGTTTCCATCACTGAGAAAAGGGGGGTCACAACACAACCTGATCCTCCTCTAACAACATCTGACCTTCCAGTGTCAAGCTCAGACCCTCCAGAGGTCAACGCTGACGCTCCTGAGCCCAACATCTCTCTGCCTCCCTCAGAGTCGGGCAGTTCTCCGGCGTCCGGCACAGAGCCCGTCCCGCTCCCCGCGGAACCGGCCAGCCCTCAGGCGCCCCAGACTGAATCCCCTCTCTTAACAGCAGAACCAGAGGTGCTCCCACTCAGTCCACAGGAACCCCTTCTGCTCCCCGCAGAACTGGTCACTCCTACTGGACCTCAAGGTGAGCCTCCTCCTCCTCAGGTAGAACAGGTCAACTCTACTCTATCAACAGTAGAACCAGAGGAAATCCCACTCAGTCCTAAGGTGCCTCGAGCTGAACTCATTCTGCTCCCCGCAGAACCAGACCGCCCTACGGAACCTCACACTGAGCCTCCTCCTACTGGACCTCAAGGTAAACCTCCTCTTCCCCCGGAAGTGCAGGTTAAGACTCCTCTGTCACAGACAGAACCCATCAATCTTCTTTGCAGTCCTCCTGCAATTAAGAACAGACTCAAGGCCACCCTCTCAGGTGTGACCTCTTCTCACACACCCCTGGTGGTTCCTCCAAAGGGACCTCAACCATTCTTTCATCATTCAGTCTCCGCCTCCCGAGCATTCGATACGTCGGCCCGGCGATGCTTTTGATGTTAACGGTGTGTGCAGTCGCCTCCGACGCGACTACTAAGTCTCCCAGACTCACCTTTGACCCTGGTCCTATAAAAACGACCTTTCTCAAAGATCAGTCTTACCCGGTTATGACAATCTCTAACCTATGGAGAACTAACAACGACCTCATCCTCCACGCAAAGGGGGGTGACGTTTCTTTAAGACTCTTTTTCACTTCAACTAATGAGTCTCTGTGTTCTCTGACTCCTAACACCAGCTGTCTCCCTTTTCTGTTTGATCGGCGTGAATGTGTGTCCCTGTTTATGCCTCCTTAAAAACCATGTGTTACTAACCATGTGTTATTAACCATGTGTTACTAACCATGTGTTACTAACCATGTGTTATTAACCATGTGTTACTAACCATGTGTTACTAACCATGTGTTATTAACCATGTGTTATTAACCATGTGTTATTAACCATGTGTTATTAACCATGTGTTACTAACCATGTGCTATTAACCATGTGTTATTAACCATGTGTTATTAACCATGTGTTATTATACCATCCTGTGTGTGTATGTGTGTGTGTGTGGCTAACCCTCAGGGTGCGACAGGCAGTGCAGGTGCGTCTCCCAGCTGTTCCTCATTTGGTCATCAGGAGAAGTTATAAGGAGGAGCCGGTTCTCGTGTCCGACGCCGGAGTATTCACGCTTACAGTGTGGTAAACAGGCCTCCTCTTCTGTCCTGTCATTAGTCCTAGAACGACGTTAATCTTCTGCTCTTTTTCTCGTCCAGTTTTTTGTCCTGGGATCCCGTCCTGTAGAACGGCGTCTCTGTTCAGTCTGCCAGAACCGGAGCTTCCCTCCGCTCCTCCTAAAACTTCTCTGAGGAACCCGGAGACCCCTCGGTCCAACTCCTGTCTGTCCACCCTCCAGTACTCCGTCTCTCGCCACCACTGCCACTCACCACTCCACCAGGATTACACACGTTCTCTTCCCCGAGTCCTCATCTTCTTCTGGAAACCGTAAGACCCCATTCACCTCCTGGTATTCAGCATCCTGTCTCATTCCCTTTTCAAGCTCCTCGTTAACTCTGACCTTCCTCCTAGAACGGAACCCGAACCCAAGCTCAGTCTTCCGCCGCCTGCTTGGTTCTTTCAGAATAAACTTCTTGTTACAGCTCCATTTCTGTGTCCGTACATGTTGTTGCTTAGGAGTTTTCTGCCATGGCCTTAACAGGTGGTTCATGGTGCTGAAGGAGGACATCCAGATTGATGTAATGATTCTTCTTGAGGGTCACAAGACATTGTCACACTGCAGAAGTGCCGCCAAAGCTCGCACACTTCTAATGGGACTGATTTATGCATACCCCTCAGTGCTTCGTTACACTTTTGAAGTATTCCAGAAACTTTTCTTGGAACTAGATGGGCTCAAGCTCTCTCCAGAAGTACAAGCTTTAAAGTTGAAGCTGCTGCCATCTCCTAAATTTTTGAATCGCTCTGCCATCTCCCGCATTCGAGCGACTACAGGTGAAACAGTGGCTGGACCATTAGACACCGTAACTCTATATGCTGGGGGCTTCAGCACCAACCGCGGAAGTGGGCAGACGGGAGTCACCTCTGGGTTGACTGTCTTTTCTGCACCCGCTGCGGCAGGAGTCTGAGGGAGAGACTGCTCGGGCCTCACAGCCGGGAGGCCTGCAGCTTCCTCATCCCAATAGAAGAATTTGGCGATAGCTCTACGTAGCCTGTCAAAGTCACTCTTCGTGTGTGGTGACTGACGATCAATAAACATACCCACCATCATGTCTGAGGTGTTATCAAGAAGAAAGATCTTGTCTTCCAAACATGTGTCAGGGTAGTTTTCCATGAGCCTGTCAAATTTCCTGAAATAAGCAGATAGCTTTTTAGGGTACCTTGGTTCAGGTACAAACTTTTCCATTTTTACTAAAAAGTCAGCAATTTCTCCAGTGGTGAGGCGTCTACCCTCTTTTATCTGTTTTTGTTCAGACATGTTTATTCTGAAGAAGATAATTCACTGAAGGAGAAAGAAAGAGTTAAGCTCAACCAATGGAATGAAGTGATGTGTCTCTGAGACAAAGAGATACACGAGGCGATGGAAGACGGATAAAAGCGGCGTTGTTTAGCGGAATCAGCGGATATTTACCTATTTAGCGGTTAGCTCGGGGGACGTACTCAGCCGATGCTACCTAAACTCGTCGTGAAAACGCACGAGATTTTTGACGAAGGACAACCGGTCTCTACCTGGTTTGTCTCTGGACGTCGGATTTAGGCCACGCGTTCTTGGACGTCGTGTTAACCGTCTGATAAACAGCTTAGAATTTAGCCAGAACCTTATTGTCTCCACGTCGGAAAACTTTTGTCACCAAGCATACACAAGTTACACAACAGACATTTAACTGTGAAAACAGACATGAGGTGAAACAGCTTAACAAGGATCAGACTTGGCTTCAGTGATGAGGTGGCAACGCTTATCTTATCAGCAAGGACTGTGTGTGCTTCTTGGCAGGGAAAATGGAGTTCAGTCATTAAACAGCTTATAGTTATTAATCCTTTTTTAGGTATTAATTTTGTACTTAAACTGGTAATTTGTCAATATCCAGTTAAAACCTGAGCCGGCAGCCATATGTAGTTTAAAACATGGCTGGCTCCGCCATTATGTAGCGTTATAAAACCTGGGGTTTATTCTACACCTTCCGTAAGAACACTAGTTGAGTTTTGCAAGTTTTATCCAAAGGGTGACCTTTGGCACTATCACTCTTTTAGTGTCTGAACGGGAATATTTCTCTAGGTTCTTTGAAAGAGTACAGTGAATTGAAATACCTTATTAATAACGTGAAGCTGAGGCAGATAAAGATTGAACAATCATTTAATTTGAAAAACCTAAGAACACAGACAGATAAGACAGTTTAAAAGTTTGATGTAAGCACAATTAATATTCTTAAACATGTTGAGGATGTTAAAGATGGTTAATTGTGAGTTTTAATGGACTGTAGCATATGTTTTAATGACTAGGGAAGTTAGTTAATTTAGTTAACCTAGTTGTGACTTTAAGAGTCAATTTAGGACTAATTTGAGTTTGGAATGGGATTTAGAGGCTTAATTTAGAGTGGAAGAATTAAGCTTTATCAAAGCAAACCTCTCGATCAGAAAGTGGTGTTCGCTCACTGAAAGGTGGACGCTCCTAGATCTGGCAGGCGTTGGTTTCTCCACGAGCTGAGGCTGGAGTCCCCAGACTCGGAGTGGTGGTCCTGGAAGGCGTGGCCGCCGAGGACCTCGCCGGGCAGTCCGTGGATACGTCCCGGTCAGCAAGGGAGGCATTTCAGCAGGCATGCTGAAGTCATTTCTGATCTCTCCCGTGGTGAGGGAGAGACTGAGAGGCCTTGTTCAAAGCTGATGAAGGTTCAGCTAAGATAGCAGCATAGCAGCTCCGGCTGCATTCAGGCTGTAGCTCAGACCAAGGCTGAGACTGTATGAGGACTCGACAAGACTAGACAAGACTGACTTGTACCGGAACTGAATATTAGTTTTGAGACGAGTTATCTTAAATTTAACCAATCAGAAGATATTAAGTGTACTAATCAAAACTGATTTAGTGGAGTTGTGAATCGTTCTGATTGGACAAGGGACTGTGAGGGAGTTACCAAGTCACATGACTTCCGCCCGTTAAACACTCACATTATAATGGTAGAAAATGCATGAAATAGCAGAGAAGCATTATAACACTTTGAGTGTGTGAGAGGGCAAATGTCCTTGAGCAGAGACACTACCAGCAAAAGTTCTGTAAACAAGAGGTTACAGTTGGAACACCAGTCTGTGGTGTTAAAGAAGAGACATCTTTACAGAGAGTGTTTTATTAGACCAGCTAGTGTCCAGTTAAGGTCATCTGGGAGATGGACACCTGAAAGTGGACAGTTGGACACCTGTAGGGATCTTGATTCAGGGTTAAACATAATCCAAGAGTGATTGTATTCCAAGTTATTGGGAAAAAGATGGATTATTGTTGTGATGGTCAACACAGGTCAAAGGTCAGAGGATGTAGCCTATTTGGTGAGGCTACACTGTTAAGGACCTCGCTGCAGCTGCATCCAAAAGTGTAGTGAACTTTTACTTGTCCTATCACATACAGATGTGATGTTTGTGTTCATGAGCATTTCATGTTCTTTACAAGAGCAGCAGACCCTTTTGATGTTCTGGACTGAAAAGACATTCTTTTCAATACAACGTTGATATTTGGACATTTTGAAAATGGATTGATGGACTTGATGGAAAAACGATTCACAACTTTATTGTAAATATAGTGAAAGAACTGTTCTGTTTGTTCAGTGTTCATGTCACTGTATGTGCTTTGGCTCAATGATTTTAAGGACTTAAAAGATCCAGATTTTATTTATGTGCAGATTTAGCACTTATACTTTTAAGTTTATGTGTGTGGGAAGTTCTGTAGTTAAAGTGTTTTCCTGTATGGGGAAACATTTTTCATATTTTGTTCAGTCTGAGAATGAACATGTTTAAACAATCAACAAAATGTATATCTGCTTAGTGCTTTAGTGTGATTTTAGTAAACAATTGCCATCTTTTAGAATGACAGTTTCATATGGCTCATTCCAGTATGAAATTGGTATTTACTTGGATAAAAAATATTGTTTGAATGCACTTCATTTTGATTGTGAATTAAATTGTGGTTGAGCAAAAATATTGAAATGTTTGACAATCATTGAAAAGATGAAAGCCAATTTATTTTATATTGAGAGTAAGATTTACTTGATTTTTAGATGTTAATCATACCTTAGGCAGTGAAATAAATTATATTGATTTTAATTCTTAGTTCTTTTTTGTGTTTTTTGTTTTTGTTCTTTTTTGTGTTTTTTGTTTTGTGTTTTTGTTCTATTTTGTGTTTTGTGTTTTAGTTCTTTTTTGTGTTTTTGTTCTTTTTTGTGTTTGTTCTTTTTTGTGTTTTTGTTTGTTTGTTTGTTTTTTGTTTTGTGTTTTTGTTCTTTTTTGTGTTTTTGTTCTTTTTGTGTTTTTGTTCTTTTTGTGTTTTTGTTCTTTTTTGTTTTTGTTCTTTTTTGTTTTTTGTTTGTGTTTTTGTTCTTTTTGTTTTGTTCTTTTTTGTGTTTTTGTTCTTTTATGTTTTTTGATTTTGTTCTTTTTTGTGTTTTTGTTCTATTTTGTGTTTTTGTTCTTTTTTGTGTTTTTGTTCCTTTATGTGTTTTTTGTTTTTGTTCTTTTTTGTGTTTTTTGTTTTTGTTCTTTTTTGTGTTTTTTGTTTTGTGTTTTTGTTCTTTTTTGTGTTTTTTGTTTTGGGTTTTTGTTCTTTGTTGTGTTTTGTGTTTTTGTTCTTTCATGTGTTTTTTGTTTTTGTCCTTTTTTGTTTTTTTTGTTTTGTGTTTTTGTTCTTTTTTGTTTTTTGTGTTTTTTGTTTTTGTTCTTTTTTGTGTTTTTGTACTTTTTTGTGTTTTTTGTTTTTGTTATATTTTGTGTTTTTTGTTTTTGTTATTTTTTGTGTTTTTTGTTTTGTGTTTTTTGTTTTGTGTTTTTGTTCTTTTTTGTGTTTTTGTTCTTTTTTGTGTTTTTTGTTTGTGTTTTTGTTCTTTTTGTTTTGTTCTTTTTGTGTTTTCTTTCTTTTTTGTCTTTTTGTTCTTTTTTGTTTTTTTGTTTTTGTTCTTTTTGTTTTGTTCTTTTTTGTGTTTTTGTTCTTTTATGTTTTTTGTTTTTGTTCTTTTTTGTGGTTTGTGTTTTTGTTCTTTTTTGTGTTTTTGTTCTATTTTGTGTTTTTTGTTTTTGTTCTTTTTGTGTTTTTTGTTTTTGTTCTTTTTTGTGTTTTTTGTTTTTGTTCTTTTTTGTGTTTTTTGTTTTGTGTTTTTGTTCTTTTTTGTGTTTTTGTTCTTTTTTTGTTTTGTGTTTTTGTTCTTTTTTGTGTTTTTTGTTTTTGTTCTTTTTTGTGTTTTTGTTCTTTTTTGAATTTTGTGTTTTTCTTTCTTTTTGTGCCATTTTGTTTGTCTTTTATTTGATTTCATTTTTATCTTTATTTTTTATCTTATCTATCTATTTAACCCTTATTTTTTGTCTTTTAGATTATTTTTCACTTTGATTTGTTTAATCTACAGTATCTTATCTGTTGAACCTTTCTATTTTGTCTTTTAGATTATTTTTATCTCGCCTCGCCTTCTTCCGCTTATCCGGGTCCGGGTTGCGGGGGCAGCATTCCAAGTCGGGCAGCCCAGGCGTTCCCCGGCCAAATCCACCAGCTCCTCAGCTGGGACGCCCAGGCGTTCCCAGGCCAACCTGGAGATGTATTTCCTCCAGATTGTCCTGGGTCGACCGGGAGCCTCCTGCCGACAGGACATGCCCAGAACACCTCCCGTTCATTGTTTTTAATAAAAATAAAAGTTTGTTTACTCCAAAGCATCTCACTGTAGCATCAACAACAGCCATGGGGTAGCCCACCAAAGCAGCTTTTAATTCTGAATGCAATTTTTGTAACTTAAAATAAAACAAGACTGCAAGTAATTTACATCTCAGCTTGTATTTCTCATTTTCTTGGCTCACTACCCTATGGTAAAATTGAGACCTAAATGACAAACAAAATCAGAAAATTAGAGATTGATCTAAAACTATTTCTATTTATTTTTGAAAGATGGATGAGTTTGTCAGAGGCAAACTTCTGGACTGGAACCTGTCTGAGTACATCCCTGCTTTTGAAGGTATGTGAGATAGATGATATACAAATTAAATGTAACTGATTAATTATATAAAAGTGTGATTATATTCACAATTCTATTTGTGTCCATGTGGTTGCTTTTTTTTAGTAAATCAAATTTTCATTTTTTCCAGCTGAAAAGATTGACAGAGACAGCTTTTTCCTCTTGGATGCCAGCAGCTTGACTACTTTGATACCTCTCCTGGGTCCACGGCTGAAATGTCTGCACCATTTAAAACAATCACTTGAGGTATGCCCAGTGTCATAGTTCAGGACAGAATGGGTTATGTGTGCTTTAAATGTCAAAGGTCTTTTGGCCATAATGTAAGGGATTTATTTAACCACCTGAGAGTGATGCATAATGTATTTTCCACTTCAACATATTTCCAATGTGCTCAAACTGGGTGCCATCGTACATTTAATCAAATTAGATCATTTAGACGACACATAATGGGGCATGCTATTGAGTTTGACACTGAAACAGAAAATGATAGCACAGTTGAAATGCCTGAAAGTTCAGAAGATAATCATTTAAATGTGCTAAGTGAGGTGGAATGTAATGAGACTACAGCAGAGCAATGGGATGAACTAGAAGATGACAACATAAAAGACAGAGTTGCACTCTTCTTAGCTAGGTTGAAAGCAAAGTCTTCACAGACATTCAGTGGCATTAGAGATGTTATTGAACACACATCTGGTCTAATGAGAGATGTAGTTTGTAGTTTAAAGAGAAAAACACTTTCTTTCTTAAAAGAGATAGGTCACTCTGAGACTCCAAAAGCAGAGGAGCTAATGGAGCAGTTCACAGTAGCATCTGAGCCATTTCAAGGCTTTGAATCAGAGTACAAGCAAATGAAATATTTTACACAGTCTGGATTCTTCATACAGCCAGAGGCAGTTCCTCTACCAGGCTTTTCCTATATGCAAGTGACTGATCGAGAGTCAGGGACTGTGAAACAAGTTGCTGTTCGTGACACTTTTCAGTATGTCCCCCTGAAACCCATGCTGAAGCTTGTTCTGGAAAGTCCAGGAACAATAGAGAAGATCTTTGAGTGGCAAAAACTTGAAAGAACAGCCCTTGAGGATTTTAGAGATGGCACAATATTTGGAACTAACCCCCTGTTTTGTGAAGATTTCTCTATTCCTTTGGTTCTTTACAGTGATGAGTGTGAGATGGTAAATCCACTTGGCTCAAAAACATCAGTTCACAAACTTGGTTTCATCTATTTCACAATGAAATGTTTGCCACAAGAATATCTGTCTAGTTTAAAGTCTCATTTCTTGTTGGCAGTGTACAAAACTGATGATGTGAAAACATATGGAATGAACACAATTTTGGAGCCAATTGTGAATGAGATCAAAGAAATGGAACTGAACGGCTTTCATATCGAAACCACAGTCTTTACAGGTAATGTAAAAGCTGGAGTGGCACAGGTCTGTGGAGATAACCTTGGACTTAATGGCATCCTTGGTTATATAGAAAGCTTTGCAGGCAACCGCGTGTGTCGGTGGTGTCGGGTTCACAGAGAAACGCAGAGGGTACAGACAGTTGAAGATCCTTCATTAATGCGTGACAAGGCTAATTACCTCTCAGACTCACTTTTACACAAACCAGCAGAAACAGGCATCAAGAGAGAGTGCTCTCTTAACAAGTTGCAGTTCTACCATGTAACTGATAATGTTGCTCCTGATGTCATGCTTGATATCCTTGAAGGGATTGGTGGTTATGAAGTTAAGCTTGTGCTAAATGCATTGACAGAACAAAAAATCCTCACTCTTGATCAGCTGAACTACAGGTTGACAAGCTTTGATTATGGATTTTGTGATGTCCACAACAAGCCATCTAACATCAAACCCCAGGACCTGAAAAATCCTGATGCAGCACTTAGGCAATCAGCATCACAAACATGGTGCCTACTAAGACTGCTGCCCCTCATGATAGGGGATTTGATTCCAGAGGACAACAAACACTGGGAGTTGCTTCTTACATTGTTGAGCTGCATGGAGTTTATCTTTTCTCCTTCTTTAACAGAAGGAGCAGTAGCCTTTATGCAACATATCATTGAGGAGCATCACTGTCTTTTTTTAGAGCTCTTCCCAGACAGACATCTTAAACCCAAACACCATTTCATGCTTCATTATCCTCAAGCCATAAGGAAACTGGGACCTGTGGTTCACTTCTGGTCAATGCGTTTTGAGGCAAAACATGGGTTTTTCAAAAGAGTGAGTCACGTTACCTGCAACTTTCGAAACATTTGTAAAACCCAAGCCTACAGACATCAAATAATGATGTGTTACACTCTGCTGTCAGGCCAGATGTTTTCTCATGACTTCGAAGTTGGGCCAGGATATACCAAACTCCTTGGAACTTTAGAGGATTTTGACAAGGTTAGAGGTGGGTTTGAAGAAGTTGCTGTTTTTACAGAAGTGTACTTGCCATCTTGGATTAAGTACAAAGGTACTAACTACAGGCCAGGAACGGCACTATTTCTGTCTCATAAATGTGATGGTGAGCCTCAGTTTGGAACCATTCAGAGCATTGTGGTACTTCACTCAAAAGTCAAACTCATTGTAAAAAAATGGGAAACGATCGGCTTCGAAAGGCATTTCTTTGCCTACGCTGTTTCCCCTACCTCAATGATTGAAGCAGTGGAAATTGA
Organism: Callopanchax toddi; assembly: GCA_006937965.1. Classification (NCBI taxonomy): domain Eukaryota; kingdom Metazoa; phylum Chordata; class Actinopteri; order Cyprinodontiformes; family Nothobranchiidae; genus Callopanchax; species Callopanchax toddi. Next base: position 27,343 of record SSNR01000965.1, read on the forward strand.
TTCCATTGCTGACTATCACCCTCTCCATGCTGTGAAAACCTACAAGGAGAATTGCAGTGACTTCTTCATTTCACTGAGATACAGGCTGTTTTAAAACTGATGGACTATTAAGTGTAGCTACATAAACTTTGTCTTGAGCTTTGACCTGGTACTACCTCTTTTTGTGATGAATTAAAAACTATTTAAAACCATTTACAATTGAATATTCTATTAAAATCAATACTGTGGAGAGAGTTATCAAATTTACCAACATCACCTTTGTAAGTATTCATATAATTGCCCTTCAAAATAAAACAAATAGATCTCACTGATGGATAAATCTGATATACTGTTTTTTTATAGTCAGGATTTGAGCCCTAAACCAACTGAGCCCATTGACTGTACACCAGCTGACGAATTGCAGCCCTTTGCTCCTGTAGCGGAAGGAACAACATTTGTGAGTCTTACAATATATGCAGGATTAAAAATGAAGCTTATTCTTGTCATTTATTTTCCAAAATCCAATCTAAGTTTTTCCAAGGCTGTTTTGAGGTCTTCTGTGACATTTTTTCCTCTGTTCACATAATAATAGAATATCAGCGAGGTCCTCAACAAATCACCTGATGGGAGATCAATAGTTCACAGTCTTGAAGAAAGCCATCACATCTCTATAAGTGAGAGAAGATCCATGGTCAGGATACTTGTGTCGCACCTGATTGAGTGCTTTGGAGAGAAGTGAGTATCTTTTAACCCTAATTTTGACTTGTTGTTTTTTTTTGCATTATTATTGTGAACCAATTCACACTTTTAAACTGTTGCTATCTCCTTTAAATGATTTGGAGTGTTGTATTACAATTTAGGTTTTTCAAAATATTAACAAAAAGCCAAAAATTGGCAAAAAATTGTTTTCATAATAAAGTAAAATGACATGTATGTTGTGAAGTCCATCCTCAGGGACAAAGGTATTGCTGGCGTCATCCATAGTGGAGCAGTTTCCATGCCTGAAGGACAGTCATGGCACAGGCTATGTAAGTAAAGTTTCAAACCACAATATTGTATATCTGCTACAGTTGCCCAAAAGCAAAACATTTTTTAACTTCTAATTGCAGGGTTGCTGCTTGTTCTGTTATTTACTAATTCCTTTTTTTGTATTCTTCCATGTTCCTTTTAAACTTTAGGATGCATGGTTCACCCCAGGAAGAAAACACAAACCTGCAACCGGCTTTTTGGAGGAGCGGCTCCGCAATGTTCGCAAGAGGTCCCGCAGTGGTTGTCAGATTAAATCAGCACCTCAGTTGCTACAAGGAAACCGAATTATTTTGCCTGGTAAAGCTAACTCTCCTTACTTTCAAAATCTAACTAATGATTAAACTCTTTTATTTATGCCATTTTGCTGAAATCAAGCTATTACAGGTTTTTAAATCATAAAGGTGTTATCTGTCATCACTTGTAAGATTTATAATTTTTTTGTTTTCTTCTTTTCTACAACAGAGCCTTCTACATCTCCAGAGCGGGCCATCCAGATGACGGAATGGCTAAAAAACAATATCTGGCCACCATCACAGGTTGCCCAGTATATGCTGGAGACCGCCATCCACCGAGCACAGTGGATTAGAAGTAACGGGACAATGTCAGTCAAAGAAGTCATTGCTGAGTTTCCACGTTTGGTTGATACTCCAGGCATGGTGAGAAATGTTCTCACAGAGGAATTTTCCCCAAATCAACTGTTGTGTCTAATAATATATATTTTTTCCCCATCTTTGTGTTCTTCTATTTTAAGATTTCTCAGGATTTCTCTGTGCTACACCCTGAGTCCTCTGAGAAGTTAACTGAGAGCTGGAATCCTGTGTTCTCACCAAAGATCATCCGGATGGCCAGAAAAGAAAACACAGCTAACCTTCTTCTCAACATAGAGTTGCTTCCAGCAGGTATTCACTTTTCACAAAAATCATCTTTAATCAATATTTCTTTCAATTCTTTAGTTTGCTCTAACATTTTTGTCTAAAGTAAACTTAAAGATACTACATTTGAGCAAGAGAGTTTTTTAATCCAACATCCCACGGCCTCTCCCAAAACATCGCTTCTCCCCTCCTCTCGCTCCCTACCTCTATAATTGTGCACGCGTAGCACTCATACACTGTGCATATTTTCAGTCGTGGCTTTCAGCTCCTACTCAAATTGTACGACTATATCGCAGGGTTCAATCATTCACAGCTCACAAATCATGTTCTCACACTGTATGACCCGATGCTCTGATGAGACCTGACCACTCACACTGTAGGTGATTATGCAACATGTCGCTCTTGAATGGGGAGCTGCAAAGAAGAAGCAGAAGCAGATGAAGAAGGAAAAACCCGGAAGTGAGGAGACGCTCGCTTGAGATGAGAATGCTCGACCAAAATAAACATGCATCCTTGGCAATCCTTGCCATTCTGTGCTGAAAAAAGTGTAAGGTGCCTTAAAATCAGGAAAACAGCTGATTGAACTCTTATGGTCTACATGAAGCTTAAAGGTCCCATATTATGCACTTTATATCCACTCTGAATAATTTATTTTACATGTCAAAGCTCTGCATTGGTCAAATGGACGCTTACGTTAAAGCGATACTATGCAGTTTTGCTTGTTTTGGCTCCCCCTGGTGTCCATTTTAAATCACTGCTGTAAAAACGTTAGCACCATCGTTTCTGCTCAGAAACACCTAAATCTGCCTGTTGAAATGTCTCCTCAGCCTTCACTGCTTTCTACTGGAGCAGTTCATCACTCATTCAAAGAAATCAGCTGTGTTCAAGCAGGGAGAGATGATATCCTGGTGAAGGTTCTCAGTCATCCAGGTCATGATAATCCAAAAAAGGGTTTTAAATAAAAGTCCAGTTGCATTTAAAACCCTTTTTTGGACATGGAGAGGTGGGGGGGTGGGGGAACAGAAATCATGAGCTAAAAACATTCCAGAGCTAGCATAACAGCTAGCCACATTGAGTTAGCCTAACCCTCGCGAGACACATGACTTTGTGAGACTTTCAGGGCACCGGACCGGCAACTGAAAAGTTGCAATTGTGGTATTCTGGATCCAAGCAGCAGATGGGGCTGAGTGACTTTTCATTAACCCTGTAAAGAGTCAGATTAGCACAGACTGGCTCAAGGACAACTAACCCTAACTAACTAACAACCTAACCCTAAATCTCAGTTTTTAATAACTTATGAATTCTAATTAATAATGAGTCATATCTAGGTTTTTTTCAGATGACCAATTATCACCTTGTTCAACAAACAGGGCAGTGAATGGAACAGACTTCTGAGACTTCAGCAGGCTGGTGGACCAGGTGTTAGCATAACATGGGACGGGACCTTTAAATTGATTGAAATGTTCTATTGAATTTAATTAGATTTATTTGATTAAATGCTTCTTTTTTAGTTTTGAGGCAAAAATCCTTGTCAAATTGCATCTTGTCCACTGATTGATACTTTGAAAATATAAAAAACAAAAATAAGCCCAACTTGTACCAACTTCTTTGTAGATACGAAATGTAAAAAAAGGTCAACTTCATTAACAGTTTAGCAGATTGCTAAAAAAAATTGTTTTTCTTTCTTCTGGAATGGGAAAAGGACACACTGCACATTGCCAACCAGCTGATGGTGTAGGAATGTTTTTTGGAGAGGTGTCATCATGTGCCAATGTGTTCTGACGTAAATATCTTTTTATTTTGTGGTTTTCTTTTGCTAGGTCAGGTTATCTAAAGAAATTTGACACGTTTCCATTTTACAGAGAAACGAGGGGATGCTGCATTACTGTTGCTGCCAGTGCTTCTCCCGACTGCACCATTTAAAGTTGGTAGAAGAGTTTTTCGACCAAGCAGCCTGGAGAGTCGCAAGGCCTTCGTTGACATCCAGCCTGTGAGTTCATTTTATTTTTACAGCCTGCTCCAAATATGCTTCCACAAATGTTTATGAGAGCATATTTTTTTTATGTCTAAACCTTTTCTCCTTTCTTTCTCTTTTTTGATTCCCTTCTCCTCAGACTGGAACAAACATGGTGGAATACCTCAACAAGACCACTATGGAGGACCCGTTGGTCCTTGTGCTTGGGGATGACCAACAATGCTCCCAAGCATTTGTTATTGTCGGTGGGACTGCTCTGGAATACCCATCGCTTTTGGGTGCAATTGATGGGTGTTTTAAAACATTTTTTGTCTTTGATGTCAACTACCCAAAACCATGTGCGCAGATTTGGGAGTTCATTCAGACCGTCATCTTTGAAATCCCAGGACACGAATCAAATGCAGTCAAACTTTTTTTGTAGAATTGGGTCGTTTTAACCCAATTATTAGTAATTCAATAACCCAGGTGTTGGGTTTTCTTTTTAACCCACATTTGGGTAGCCTTAACTATACAGTTGGGTCATTTTAACCCATTTTTATGGTAGAAAACATAACCCAAGATGCTGGGTCAAACCCATAAACCAACCCTGCTGGGTCAAAATAACCCATGGTTGGCTCGGTCCTTTTCTCACCCAGCACTTGGGTTACAAAGCAACGCAAATTGGGTTATTTTTAACCCAGCAGTTTTTAGTGTGTACAAACTGCATCGACATCCCTATATAAACCCAGTGGCCTAAAAGCCTACTGTCCCTTACCCTATATCTCGATCCGGACCCCAGATGACCCATCTGATCTTTCTATCTATGGGCATAACTAACGGACGAAGGTACGTGTGGTTTGTCACTTCCTCGTGTCATTTGGGGTGTAGGGTATTGATTGTTATATGTCTAGGACCATGCTTTCAGTATTTCATTAATGAAACCAAACAATACCTGTTATCTATACGACATTCTCAAAACGTTAAAGCAATCAAAACGGTCAATATATGTTCCGTGTATTGGTGTCAGTGATTTGATTTTGTTTTATGTTTAATTTTTGGTACAGCTGGTTGCTAAGAACCCCAGACGTTTTGTGTTGCAGACTTGTCATGCTGCTTTGTTTGTTTGTTTTTAATTGATGTTTTATTCTACTTAAGTTTTTGTGTTAATTCTGACTGTAAATTTGGAATTAAAAAAATGTTTTTTTTTAAATCCAGGAAAGGAAAAAAAAAATGTCTAGGACGTCCCTGGGAAGAAGGCGCCCTGCTGTCCTGTTTCTCCAGAGCCGAGTGCGTGTGGGTGAGACCGGCGGTGTTTCGCTTCTCGTGAGTGGAGGACTCAGCCCAGAGTCACGATAGAGCCGTGAGGCTGGATGTGGGTGGAACGCTGGTGAGGTGCGGACCAGCAGGCGGGTCGAGCCCACGGTCTACAGAGATTCCCAGCAGCTGAAGGAGGAGCTCGGAGTTAAAGAACTGAAGGGCTGTGTGCTAGAGGCTCACTCTGTGAGCTGCTGGTATTAGGGTTAGGCAGCTGGATTTGTTTCACTGTTTTTAGAATCAGGTTTAATAGAGTGTTGATTTGATTAGGGGAAACGTGTTTCTGTCTGCTGCTTCTTTTAGCTGAGCCTGCAGCTCCTAGCTCATGAGGTCACACTAATACGTATCAGTTTAGCTCACCTTCAGCCTAGATGAACCAGTTGGCTTTTTCATTCAGCACTTCTGCAAGATATGCAACTTATTTATTAGTTCAAAGTTGTAAAGCACTTTGTGATTTATATGTTTATTCATTTAGCTGATGCTGCTATCTGTAGCAACACACACCTTATATACACCTATCAGGTCTGTTGTGACCCGTGGGGGAACCGGAGCTCCCGGGGAAAACCCACGGATGCATGAGGAGAACACGCTAACTCCACGCAGAAAGGCTGCAGCTGGGATTCAAACTTACAACCTTCTAGCTGCGAGGCAACAGTGCTAACCGCTCCACCATGCAGCCCTTTTTTAAAACTTCCGTGGGGGAACCGGAGCTCCCGGAGAAAACCCACGGATGCATGAGGACATGCTAATAAACTTCTGTTTATTTTGTTTTTTCAGGTCTTTATGTCAATGTCAAAGTGATTCTATAGTGTTGGAGCACTACTTTCTGCAGGAGGATCCTGAGAAGGATGGACTGACGTCAGGTGACGGAGTGATTTGACCTGCTCCAGGTGTGTCCAGACTGGAAGAGGACTGGGATTTCTGGTGTGATGACACACTTTCACACTTTGAGGAATCTCTCCTCAGGAACTTCTTATCTATCCACGACTTGACTTTTTTAACGGCAGGCTTGGTTGCCACTTTGAGTTGATGTTCGGTAAAGGCCAGATCCCTCTTCAGTTGGGTCACTTGGCTGGTTAATTTAAAATGTTCACCGCTGGCTTCTGCAATCTTATGGAGATTTTCATTTTCAACCCGTTCCCTCACGGTCTTCAGTTGTTCTTTGAGACGCTTGATCGTTTTCTCAGAGGAGGATTTTAAAGCCTCCAGTTCCTCTTTAAGTCCCCGAATCTCTTCTTCATATGCCTCAGAAAACAGTAAAAATTTAGGCAACCGCTTGCTGTATGTTACATGCTTGTCCATTAGTTGTAAAAACTTGGTCTTTAATTTATTTTTGTCATTGAAAAGTGAGACACAGGCCTTGAAATCTTTTTGCATAGAAAGGATCTTGAATTCGCGAGACTTCACTGTCTTTTCTAAGTCCTCGCATTTCTTTTCCAGCTCAAGGTATTTAACGTCATATGTTAGATCATCTTTTGGAACAGATTTAAAATCTCTGTATGTTACCTGTGTACCTTTGTCCGCTAGGTCCTTTTCTGGGATAAATTCTGAATCTAAACCAACTAGTCGAACACCGATGTTCTTAGGAGAACATCCTAACGCCAAGTCTATTTCTTTAGGACGTACCAATGTACCTCTAGTACGAGGCATCGTTGCTGACTTTCCCATCGATGAATACTCAAGCTCCTTTTCAAACAGTAAATCATTGACCTGCGTGTTCAGGTCAGCCACTTGAAGCTCCAGATCTTTCTGTGTTTTTGCAGCATCTTGTAACTCCATTTCATGTTTGATCTGATCGTTGACGTAATAATCGATTTGGAGCTGTAGTTCCTTGATCTGTTTTGCAGGTGTAGGTTGTGTGGGTCGCTCCATTATTTTTTTGACTCTTTCCTTCGTTTTCTTTTGGAAACACTCGGCCTCAGTTTGACATCCTCCATCGTGGCGGTTGAGGAGGGCTTTTTCCTGTGCTTCAGTCATCTGGTCAATCTTAATTTTCATCAAAGACAACTCCTCCTCATACTGTTTGACTAACNGTCAGTCTGGTTTTAGAGTGAACCACAGCACCGAGACGGCCCTTCTGAAGAGTTTAAATGATTTTAGAGTAAATTCTGACGCTCGGAGAGCGACAGTGTTGGTTCTGCTGGATCTAAGCGCTGCCTTCGATACCGTAGACCACACTGTTCTTTTAACCCGTCTAAAACAGATCGGCCTCTCTGGTGCTGGTCATAGATGGGTCACTTCCTGTCTCACAGACAGGACTTTTATGGTCAGCATGGACACCTGTTTCTCCAGGGTCCATAGCATCACATGTGGTGTGCCCCAGGGTTCCATTTTAGGCCCGGTGCTTTTTAACCTCTATATGCTCCCTCTGGGCAGCAGCATCAGGAGACACGGGGTGAATTTCCACAGTTATGCTGACGACACACAGCTGTACATCTCCGTGTCTCCTGATGACACACAGCCAATGGATGCACTTTTTAATTGCATTTTAGACATTAAATCCTGGATGGCAGAAAACTTTCTCCAGCTCAACCAGGGCAAAACTGAAGTTTTAGTCATTGGTCCTGAGGCCCAGAGAGAGAAACTTTTACCCAAATTACAATCACTGTGTTTTAATCCTTCTTCAAAAGTGAAGAATCTGGGCGTGACCTTTGACTCTGAGCTGACTTTTATCCCTCACATTAAAAACGTCACCAAAATAGGTTTTTATCATCTCAAAAACATCGCCAGAGTCCGCCCCATTCTCTCTCGGGCCAATACGGAGACGCCGATGCTTTTATCACCAGTAGAATCGATTACTGCAATGCCCTGCTTTCTGGTCTTTCCAAAAAGAGTACTTCAGGTCTACAACTTTTACAGAACTCAGCAGCCCGTGTCCTGACAAAGACCAGGAAGCGGGAGCACATCACTCCGGTTTTAAAATCACTGCATTGGCTCCCCGTATGTTTTAGGATCGATTTTAAGATACTGTTAATGGTTTTTAAGTGTCTTAATGGTCTTGGCCCTTCTTATCTTTCTGAACTGCTTTTTCCATATGAACCCTCGCGGTCACTGCGCTCCTCTGGCAGCCGTCTCCTAGTCATCCCTAAAGTCAGGACACACACCCACGGCGAAGCTTCTTTTAGTTATTACGGCCCTCGCCTCTGGAACGGACTGCCAGAGGACCTCAGGACCGCAGAGAACGTTCAGGTTTTTAAGAATGGACTCAAGACCCACCTTTTTAGATCAGCTTTTAACTGATTATTATTTATTTAGCTTTTTATTCACATTTTATTGGTCATTTTACTATTCCTATAAGTTCTCGTTATTTTATATGCTACGCATTTTAATCCTCCAGTGTTTCCTCTGTGGAGCCCTCTGCCTTGGGACCGGTGGTCGGCGGTGGCGGCTCTGGCGCTCCCCGGTAGGGCCCGGGCAGTGGCGGGGGTTGCCACCCTCCATACCCGGGTGCCCTTGGTTGGTGTGTGGCTGCTGACCTGGTTCTACAGCTGACGAGGCAGAGGGCCCACTAGATGGCGTGTTTCTCATTACTGGAGCCATCTGAGCTCAACATAGTGTTTACTGTGGTTTTGATGTGTATGTGTGGGTGTGTGTGTGCCTGGGAATGGGTTGTGGACTGGGAGGGGAGAGTGTCATAATTGTTCTATGTGTGGGAAAGGGAGGGAATGTGGGTTGTATGGGTCATTTTAATCTGTCAAGCACTTTGTGTTGCTCGCTGGGGCATGAAAGGTGCTATACAAATAAAGTTTGATTTGATTTGATAAACCCAGTGGCCTAAAAGCCTACTGTCCCTTACCCTATATCTCGATCCGGACCCCAGATGACCCATCTGATCTTTCTATCTATGGGCATAACTAACGGACGAAGGTACGTGTGGTTTGTCACTTCCTCGTGTCATTTGGGGTGTAGGGTATTGATTGTTATATGTCTAGGACCATGCTTTCAGTATTTCATTAATGAAACCAAACAATACCTGTTATCTATACGACATTCTCAAAACGTTAAAGCAATCAAAACGGTCAATATATGTTCCGTGTATTGGTGTCAGTGATTTGATTTTGTTTTATGTTTAATTTTTGGTACAGCTGGTTGCTAAGAACCCCAGACGTTTTGTGTTGCAGACTTGTCATGCTGCTTTGTTTGTTTGTTTTTAATTTATGTTTTGTGTTAATTCTGACTGTAAATTTGGAATTAAAAAAATGTTTTTTTTTAAATCCAGGAAAGGAAAAAAAAAATGTCTAGGACGTCCCTGGGAAGAAGGCGCCCTGCTGTCCTGTTTCTCCAGAGCCGAGTGCGTGTGGGTGAGACCGGCGGTGTTTCGCTTCTCGTGAGTGGAGGACTCAGCCCAGAGTCACGATAGAGCCGTGAGGCTGGATGTGGGTGGAACGCTGGTGAGGTGCGGACCAGCAGGCGGGTCGAGCCCACGGTCTACAGAGATTCCCAGCAGCTGAAGGAGGAGCTCGGAGTTAAAGAACTGAAGGGCTGTGTGCTAGAGGCTCACTCTGTGAGCTGCTGGTATTAGGGTTAGGCAGCTGGATTTGTTTCACTGTTTTTAGAATCCGGTTTAATAGAGTGTTGATTTGATTAGGGGAAACGTGTTTCTGTCTGCTGCTTCTTTTAGCTGAGCCTGCAGCTCCTAGCTCATGAGGTCACACTAATACGTATCAGTTTAGCTCACCTTCAGCCTAGATGAACCAGTTGGCTTTTTCATTCAGCACTCAGACAGCACTTCTGCAAGATATGCAACTTATTTAGTTCAAAGTTGTAAAGCACTTTGTGATTTATATGTTTATTCATTTAGCTGATGCTGCTATCTGTAGCAACACACACCTTATATACACCTATCAGGTCTGTTGTGACCCGTGGGGGAACCGGAGCTCCCGGGGAAAACCCACGGATGCATGAGGAGAACACGCTAACTCCACGCAGAAAGGCTGCAGCTGGGATTCAAACTTACAACCTTCTAGCTGCGAGGCAACAGTGCTAACCGCTCCACCATGCAGCCCTTTTTTAAAAACTTTTTTCTCTCTTTTTACCAACTGTCTATTTCTCAGTTGGTCTGCATTAAAGTATTTTCTGAGCTTAGGAAGCTCTATTATTCTTTTATGTTTTTTTCATTTTCTTCAGGACTTTCTCTCTTCTTAATTCAATGCATTATTACTCTATTCCAGCTGATGAACTTCTTTTCATTCTGTCTTTCCACCAACTGTCTTATTTCTCAGTTGGTCAGTGTAAAAGTATTTTTTAAAAACTTTGATTCACTTATTAGAAGCTTTAATCCAAAGCGACATAAATACAACAATCACCCTATCAGGTCTGTTGTGACCCGTGGGGGAACCGGAGCTCCCGGGGAAAACCCACGGATGCATGAGGAGAACACGCTAACTCCACGCAGAAAGGCTGCAGCTGGGATTCAAACTTACAACCTTCTAGCTGCGAGGCAACAGTGCTAACCGCTCCACCATGCAGCCCTTTTTTAAAACTTCCGTGGGGGAACCGGAGCTCCCGGAGAAAACCCACGGATGCATGAGGACATGCTAATAAACTTCTGTTTATTTTGTTTTTTCAGGTCTTTATGTCAATGTCAAAGTGATTCTATAGTGTTGGAGCACTACTTTCTGCAGGAGGATCCTGAGAAGGATGTAAGGTTGTAAAAACTTGGTCTTTAATTTATTTTTGTCATTGAAAAGTGAGACACAGGCCTTGAAATCTTTTTGCATAGAAAGGATCTTGAATTCGCGAGACTTCACTGTCTATTCTAAGTCCTCGCATTTCTTTTCCAGCTCAAGGTATTTAACGTCATATGTTAGATCATCTTTTGGAACAGATTTAAAATCTCTGTATGTTACCTGTGTACCTTTGTCCGCTAGGTCCTTTTCTGGGATAAATTCTGAATCTAAACCAACTAGTCGAACACCGATGTTCTTAGGAGAACATCCTAACGCCAAGTCTATTTCTTTAGGACGTACCAATGTACCTCTAGTACGAGGCATCGTTGCTGACTTTCCCATCGATGAATACTCAAGCTCCTTTTCAAACAGTAAATCATTGACCTGCGTGTTCAGGTCAGCCACTTGAAGCTCCAGATCTTTCTGTGTTTTTGCAGCATCTTGTAACTCCATTTCATGTTTGATCTGATCGTTGACGTAATAATCGATTTGGAGCTGTAGTTCCTTGATCTGTTTTGCAGGTGTAGGTTGTGTGGGTCGCTCCATTATTTTTTTGACTCTTTCCTTC